>QEPC01001035.1:1847230-1867588 GCA_003113815.1 Sphenodon punctatus | reverse complement strand
CCCCCCCCCTTCCCTGGGCCTGTCAGCCAGGTTTTTTCCTCCCGAACGCCGCCGAAACTCATCCGAACGCTGCCAAACTGTTCGGGGGTTTTGGCGTTCAGTTCAACCATTCGGTTCGGCCGTTCAAACTTGCTGAGTTCGGGCTGAACTCCGAACATCCATACTGCATTCGCACATCCCTATGGAATAGCATACCTGCTGCAGGCTAGGGACCACTGTGGCTATTCCTCATTGGCTTCCATGGCTGTCCATAATGGCGTGGGGTGGAAAGCTTGGAGCAGGCAGGGGCTGGGTTGGCTACTCACATGTTTGTTGTGCTCCTGGCCCTACCAGAGCTGTGCAGGTGGTGGGATGGCTCCCTGGCCACAGGCATATCAGTTTGGTGCCCCAACCCAACCCAGGTCATGTCGCCTCTGATTTTCCACTCCAGAGTCACCTGGGGAGCAGTCCCAGCAGCCACACATCTGTTCTTACCCACTGAAGAAGCAGTCAGAAAGTTGGAGGAAGGACCAGAGTCAGTGTGGTACAATCTATGGTACTGAATGTTCCACAAGGTCAATGATAATAGAGAAGGTAGAAGACTCATGACTTAGACAGGAAGATGTTAATAATCATGGTCAGAGCAGTGTCAGTGGAGTATAGGGTATTCCCATACATTGACGGCACATCGCGCCATCATGCTTTGACCCCTGCCTGGGGTGCGGCGGCCTATGAGGCCACTGTGCACATCCAAAACAGCTCCAGACCAGGCTCAGGTAGAGTGGGCCATCATATGTGACAACCTGCTCTACCCTGGTCTGGAGATGGCTTTCCCGGGCCGTGGCACAGCAGCACTTAGCCCAGGCAGTGTTTCAGTGATGGGCCCAAGTCACAGCATGGGCTAAAAACTGTCATGGAAACCCCTGATCCGACCCGGGGAAACATCTGGTGGGTGGGATCAGACGTGATGTCACTGCGGGTGGCCATGTAGGTCAAAACATGGCCACCTGCAGTACTATCATGTCTGAAAATAGTCATAGAGGGAAGGAGCCAGATTGGAGTGGAGTTTTGACAAGGGAATTGGAAAGTTAAAAGCAACATGAAAGAAGAAAGCCAGTTTTCACTGTGTTCTCCACTTTGGGGGTCATGTATAATTTCTCAGTTTCTTAATAGGGGTAGAAAACAGGAAGAATAAGCCATAGCTAAGAAGGTCTCTTTTATTTACCCCAAAACCAACCCCAAAGTATTTCTTTTTAATCTTGTAACACAGTTTGTAATGAAGCAAAATTCCATTTTGCCGACGTTCGTAGTTCTCTTTAATGTTTTCCCTCTTCTGGGTGTGGATTCCCTTCCTTCATGTTTTTTGTTCTGTTTAGCTTAGATGTTCTCAGTTATATAATTGTTCTGTTTAGTAGGTGGGTCTAAAGGTCAATACAGCATAATGTCAAACTGAGGATTGCCTCATGTGAAGAATAAAATAATAATAATTTAAAAAAACACACAACAAAACTGGTTTGTCTACATAATGTTACCTACTTGTTTTTTCTCCTCTGTACCACAAATATGAAACTTGTATTTCTTATTGTTGTGGTCCAGGGGATAAAAAGTATATGTGCCACTGTGAATGTGTATGTGCCTCCTGCCTCATCTTTGGTATATGTTCAGAGAATTGTTTAATATAGAGACCTATAACCAACATGCTACTTTAAATTCACAAATATAATGCAGATACTCATTTCCTGATGTGAATACACATGCTCATATTTCATTGCTGTTGCATACTTTGTTATTTCATTATTTGGTGTTTTGTTGGTTTCATTCACTTTGTTATTCAGTATTTCATTTGGTATTTTTCACGATTTGTCTCCTGCAATACATTAGAGACGGACCAATCAAATTCAAATTCATAATAAACAAAACCATAAGCACTATTGTCACAGACACAAAATACAAAACGAGGTTCTGCATTGACAAGCAACCAAAGCAAAAACCAAAAGCAATTTTGTAAATGAAGAAAACTTCTATATCTGACCTCCAAATACACTTTTCAGGAAAGAGTTTGAATATACCAAATTTTACTCATTATTTGTTTCAGCTCTAGCTCGATGTTCTACAAGCAGTTGGGTGTTCCCTTCAGATGCCACCCCAGTTCTGTAGTTTAAGTTCATGAAGTAAAAGGCCACAGATTCTCCAGCAATTGTCAGTGCATCTGGAATGAGACAAGGACAATTTCTTGGGTTTTAACAGCCGCACTCTTTATTCCAATTGAATTAGGTCCGGTGGGGGTATGGCCAGTAACCTAATCAGAACAGATTAAACTTAACTATAACTTCCAAAGGCCTGGCCTGGCCTCCAGTCCCTTTAACAACAGCGTCTCCCCTTCTAAGCCAGGCATGAGGCTGTGGTCAAAGGGGACAATGTCTTTACAGATTGGAGTAAGGAGTCAGGTGTCAGAAAGCTGAGGACTGTGCCTGTCCCTGCCTGCTAAGGGGGTGTGCAATTCGTTTTCATTATTATAATGAAAATAAAATTTTAGATTTTCTTTTTTTTTATTGTGACAGTGAAAACAAAAAATAATAACAAAAACAACAAAAAAGGAAATTTTGTTTTTGAACTAATGGGGGGAAACTGAAAAATGTATTTCTGGCTATACCTTTTTTGTTTTTTATTCAATTCTGATGAAACTTGGGGAGAATGTACCCCCAATGGAGTGTACTAAGTGTGCCACACTTCGGAAAGATTGGGTAAAGGAAAATGATTGCAGAAGTATTTGTATATTGTGATTTTAAGAAAATCTCCAGACACATTCCTGGCTATAACTTCTTTATCTTCTATCCAATTTACATGAAACCTGGGAATATTATGTCCTTCGATAGGATTACCAATTCTGTCAAATTTTAGAAAGTTTGGATACAGGGTCCTGATGTTATAAGCCATTAGCTTAAGAATGCATTGCTAGCTCTAACTTTTGTATATTCCATCCAGTTTACAATAGACTTGGCAGGAATGTATCCCACACCGTTCCTGTCATCTCTGCCAAACTACAGGAGAATTTGATAAAGGGCCCTAATTTTATAAGCAATTGATGTTGTCCCCTTGAAGATTATTATTCAGATAAATAGCAGCACATGCAGTGCCAGTCAGAGGCAGGCGCCTGGTATGGTAGGGGGAGGGAGGATTGGGAGCAACCCAACAGACTGACAGACACCTTCACTGGCCAATCACTGCATGATTCCAGCTTTACAGAGCCAATCAGTGCCAGGTGGTGGCTTCGAGGCAGGCATAGGGGGCGGCCCTGAGGTGGGCATAGAAGGGATCTCAGGGGGATAGCATCCCAGCAATAATGAGATATGTTTTATACAACCAGGCTGACCAATTATCATCACAATCACATCCTGCAGCACTGTGACAGAGGACATAAGAGAATCTCTATTGGCTCTTTCCTAAACAGATGCTTCAGACTTCCCAGTAACAAGTGGAGGAGAGATGTTGGGATGGTCACAGCACAGAATGAAGATATTTGGTTGACATTTCTGCTGACCAACTGGCATCACAAACTGATCTTATACTACAGTGACACATAAGAGAATCCCTGGCATAGGCTCATTCTCTGCATATGCTGTGCAGGCTTATAAAATTGGGGCCCTTTATCACATCTTTCTAATATTTGACAGAGATTATCCTAAAAGTGTGAGGTACGGCCCTGCCAAATTTCATGTACACTGGTTTAACATAAAAAGATGTTAAATCAGACATGCATTTGTAAGTTAATTGCTTATACCACTAGGACCAATTATCCAATACTTCTGAAAGTTGGTCCAATTGGACCAGTTCCTATCCACCTTGGGACTCCTGAACTGCTCCTTTTCTTTGTTCTCCTGTTGGTCAGTCGGATCCACAATAGGGTCACTGAATAGGAGGGCAAATATGTCTATATATTCATCCCTCCATATGCGCTCCCTCATGGCCAGTAAGAGGTGGGCTCCGATGGGGGCCGACACCTCGGAGTATCCACCCCTTTGTGGCAGAGGCAGTTGTGCTAGTGTGCTGACTGATGCAACTGGGGGTGGTGGCTGAGCCCAGACCTGAAGGGCTTGTGCTCCTTGGCTTCTAATCTGGCTTGGAAAGGAGGAGGGGGGGACAACATATCGGGACCCTGCGAGGGCACGCTCAGGCCGACCACCTGAACCCAGGCCCTGTTCCACCACAGATGGGTGGGTGGCACAGCCCCACTGGAACCGGGGAGGGTGCCACCATCTCTACTCTGGGCAGCCCCTTGGCTATAATTGGTCCCCGTTGGCCAATAGGGATATTGGGCTGATCCATGGGGCTGAAAGGGTGCCAGCAGAGGGGCATAGCCAGGCTGAATACTCGGTGAGTGTGCCTGGTATATCCCCCCACCCCACCTTGGAGGGTCACGGTCCTGGCCAGGTGAATAGCCCATACCATTCGAGACCCTCAAACCTCCTGGCCATGCAACAGGGTTCCTGCATTAGCTGTGGGTGGGAGGGTCCAGTGCTTCTTCCTGGGCCATGGACTGAAGCTTCCACTCCAACTTCGCTATTCTGCTGAGCACCTCCAGAACAGCTAGGTCCTGGGCTCCCCTATTGATTCCCCGGTTGGATGTCAGAGTGGTAGTGCATCAGACCTGTGGGGAGGAGGCGGCGCTCGCCACCTGCCCCACCTCAGTGGGGGGGGGGCAGCACCAGGGATGTTCTTGGCCGCAGGGGCCACATGGGTGGGGTCAGGGTCACCAAGAGTCTTAGGCCCTGCACCCAGGGAGTCCGGTTGGGCATATCTGGGCAGGAAAGGTCTCAGCAAAGCCAGGCCTCGTCCCTGTGGGCCGAGGGTGGCGGGGTTGTGTGTGTGTCATCTCTGTAATGGGGCAGGGGAGACACCACCCTTCCCCTTCATCAGTGCTGTCGCTGCTGGGACAGGCACCAATGCCACAGGAGGCCTAGGAAATTAGCCAGGAGTTGGCAGGATTATAGGCCCACCAGCCTACTGTCCTGGCCCTGTAGTCTGGGCTATAGGCCCCACAGACCCCTGCACATGGTGTGCCACACGTGCAGCTGCCATTTCTCATATTAGGGTCTCGCAGTCCACCAGGCGGTCCTTCACTGAATGCAGGACCACTATCTCTGGGTCTGCCTGGGGTCTGGGTGCAGGCCACTCGAGCCTGGTTGCTCCCTTTCAGCTGGAGGGTCCTCGCGAGGCGAGGCCGGTCTCGGGAATGGGACCCAGGCTTTACCTTCGAGCTGTTCGTCCGTCGCTTTCCCATGGTTGGGGAGCGACTGCACAGGTCGCAGGATTGGCCGCCTCCACTTCCCCTACTTGAGGGGGAGGGAGAAGGTTGGTTCCTCACCAGGGGCAAAAGGCTCTGCCAAGGAGAGGCCTCGCCGCAGTCGAGGAGCCACCCCACAGGCCGGAGCATTTGCTGCCTCAACTTCCCCCACTTGGGGGTGGGAGAGAAGGTTAGTTTCCTGCCAGGGGAAAAGGTCCTCCTGGGGAAGAGGCCCTGCTGGGACCATGTGTTGTTCCAGCCCCCTCGAAGAAGGCGAGCAACCTTACCTGGCGGGAGCTACTATGGCCCCTGCTACTCTCACCAGAGGGAAATCAAGAAATGCAGCCAGTGCAGTCTCGATCAGGCTGTCAGGCCTAGAACTACGCTGGGAGGCTGCCGCTGTTTTGTGCTCCAGCCGAGAATGGCTGGAGCGCTGTGTGTGCTCCTCCTAAAAGGGGGCAGAGTTCATGATCCTGTGACCAGTCCAGGTTGCTAGGGGCAACCCTCACTGCGGTGGTGACTTTTTCCTGACCCAGCCAGCCTCGCTTTGTAAATTTGAGCTGCTGCAGCTGGAAACTTCAGCAGCTCCGTGCGGCCACCCCCAGCCTTGTATCACTCCCTCAGGGAGCACGACAAGTGACCCTAGTGGCTGCCAGGATTGGCAGGCCAAGGGCAATTCTCTTCCTCAAGTATTTATTATTTATCCTGTATATATCACTTTCAGTATTCAAAGTGCTTTATAATCCTTATCTAGTTCACCCTCATAACAACCCTGCAAGACAGGACTTTATTATGCCCATTTTACAGATGGGTAACAGAGGTTGAGAGATAGCAACTTGTTCAATAAATTCTTGGCCAAGATAAGATTTGAACCCTAGTTTTGCAAGTCCAAGTCCAATTATTTTATTCACTAGGCTAACCTATCACTACTTAATGCAGTGAATTTACAATATCTTCAGCACTGTTTACAACACTCCCTTAGTTTTGCACCAGGTCAGTCTCCCAGGTCCAACTCCTGGCCCAGAGGCAAATCTTTCCTGTCTTATCCAGAACCACCCTCACATTCTCAGCATTTTCCTTTTCCACTCAATTTCCTCTCCAGTCTCGTCTCCTTTCCTTCCTGAGCTTTCCTGGCTCTGCCAATTTCAGATCATGTCCCGATTTCATAGGAGATTGTTTCTTTGAAGGAGGTGTTTCTGAAGGTTACATGGAGTTTGAATACAGCTCTTCTTTTAGAGAAAGATTTTATAAATATAATGGAAAACATTGATTTTTTTCTTTTAACAAAAAAGACTAATTTGCTTCTTTGTTTCCAACATTGTGAGATTCTAGAATTACCTCACATGCCTCCTTTAGAGAAAAAAGAAGAAATTGCACTAGGATTTGACTAAAAAGCTCCATTTTGTGGATACACTGGCACCTACTTCCTCCTTCTCTGAATAAGACCAGAGAACTTACTTATTTGAGATATGAACTTAAATGACATAAAGTCAACTCAAAGAGAGTTGATTTTGTATTATTTAAAGTTGGCATTATTGAGAGTCAAAGGGAGAGCTTGTAAGTTGTTGGTGTACTGTGTAAGGCAAAAAAATCAAACCAAAACAGAATTACAGCTATTTGGGATGGAAAAAATAAACTTTATGTAACACAAGAAAGAATAAATGAGCAATTTTGGCAATTTGATTCTCGTACAGATTCTGAAGAGAGCCAAATTGATGACATGAAGTAATTTTAGCAATTTTAGTTTTGAGCAATTTTATTACCAGTTGTTAGCATTACACTCACTCTCTCAATCTGATTACCATAAATGCTTTATGAACAGTCCTCTTGAAGCATCAGAAGTTTTGCAAGCTATAAAAGAAATAAGTACTGATAAGTGACTGGGGTTTTGTGGGTAGATGGCTACATAATATTATTAAAAGTTTGCTGAATTATTGACTCCTAAATTGTTGAATATGCTTAATGAAGCCCATAAAATAGGCATTCTTTCACTCTCACTACAGCAGCCACCGCCATCTCTGGTGTCTCAAAACCTGGGATTCTGCAGCCTGTGCTAGTTATTAGGGATCGGAAAATCAGAATCAGTTTAATCCGAACTACCTGGATTTTACTGGTTTGGGTTAATCCAATTCAGGATCAAGAACTGATCTGCCATACAATGGTTCTCTCAGTAGCATTGACTGCGCTGGCACAAGCAGTGGCTTTTGATTCCCATTTCTGAAATTCAAAAAAAGCCGGCCAATGAAACTGACCTTTCTCAGGAGGGGAGAACAGGAGGGAAGGGGGATTTCTGCTGGCCAATTGCCAGCTAAATGTGGCAGGCAATCAGTCAGCAGGGCACACTGATAGGTAGCAGGTATAGCTAATAGGCTGTAGCAGTTCCCCCCTGTCTCCATCTCCAGTTGCACACTAGCAGCTTGAGTGAAGGAGGGAGTTTGCTCTGTGTGCCACATTGCTGCTGTCTCTGCCATTTTGCTGATGCCACCTTGCTCTGCCACCACAGGGACTTTGAAGAGTCTGCATAGACCTACCTAGGCATTGAGTACAGGACAGGATTATCAAAAGTAGATTAAAAAAAAAAAAGTTGACTTTGAAAGCTTTGTTGTCTTGGGTGTGGGTCCAGGGGTGGGGGTGGTTGAATGGTGTTGCTGTTGGCCCTTTGCTTCCCCCTATTCCTCCCTTCTGAGTGCTCTTAGTTCTTCTCAGTGCTGCTGGGCCTTATTGGGTGGGGTGTGTGTGTGTATTTTTATGGGGTGCTTTGTCCAGGGGACTTGGAGAGAGTCTACGTGGTTTTTTCACCCTTGGCCTGCTCTGGCCTGGACTCTGCCTCTCCCCTGTTTCTCATTGCTGCTCTGGGTGACCGGCCGGACCTTTTACTGTGTGTGTGTGGTGGGGTGGGCTGGGGTGGTACTTTTATGGGGTGCTTTGTCCAGGGGAGCTGGAGAGATTCTATGGGGTTTTTTTCCCCTTGGCCTGGACTCTGTCCCCTGTTCCTCAGTGCTGCTCTGGGTGGCCAGATGGGCCTTTTTTTTGGGGGGGGGGGTTTTGCAGCTTATGGAGTGAAAACCAAAATGACTGCACATAAAGGTCCTTGACCCCCTCTGTCCCCACAGTTGGCATGCTATAGGAGGTCATTTTGGTTGGGGTTTTTGTGGGAGACTGATTGGCTGAACCTGCTGGGTGAATTTAAATTTCTTTTTTCTTCTCTCCTAGGTTGGATTTTCAGCTGAACTGCAGTTGAACCTTGGCACTGGACCTCAACTTGAACAACTGACAGCAGCCCAACAATGTTTACCCTTGGGGGCAAGGTTTTACAGTCCACCCTTTGGGCTTCTTCCCATTCGGGCCTCCTCACCCCATTACCCCACACTCACTCCTCAGCCCAGTACCCACAGCCCCACCTGCCTCTCTTTTCCCTCTCGTCCAGAGCATACACACACCCCCTCTCTCTCTGAGAACATAAGAAATGCCCTACTGGATCTGAAGTGTCCCACTCTCTCTGCTTAGCTCCTCATACAGGGGCACCCTCACCCATGGGCTGCATTCACACCCTTCCATCCACACTCTTGCAGCATTCCACCCTGTCACGGAGGAACATAGGGTCACACACGTGTGATACTGGCCTACATGTAGGCTACAAGCCTAGTAAATATGTAAAGCAAAACATGCAACATGTATGTAATGTTACAATTGAGAACTGTAAAACCCAAATCAGGACTGTGACACGTGACCAAACTCCAGGAAGTAGGGACAGTTAAAAGATTGTGTATTGGCAAATCCTTGGCAGACGGAACCCTAGGGAGATGCAAATTTATCTTCATGTTTGCCTGGGTTGGCTACGTGAGGAAAGACACAAGCCCATGAGCAAGAAACCCGAGCCAAAGAAATCATGAAAGGTACTTAAGCAAGGGCCATTAAGCCAGCTTCACTATCGCTTGGCCAGAGCCATCTTGAGCACTCTCATCTGCATCCTGCATCTTGCCAGCAAGCTAGGCTGACAGACATGGACTGAGAGAGGGGACTTTGCTTTCTAGCAACTCTAAGTTTGAAGACCCAGTCGCTTACATCAAGGACTGAGAAGAACTTATGGACCTTTGTAGGGTAAGATGCTTATTTAGGAACTCAACCAGTATAGATCAGGAATGCATTATATTTACCTTTGATTTCTAGTAACCACTTTGTATCAACAATCTTGCTTATGTAATCAATAAACTGACTTCTTATCTTTATGAAGAAGTGTCTGTGTCTAACATTGGAACACAAGTGAGCAACAAGAGTTCTCAAGCTCTTGTGAATCCAGAGATTAAAGAGTCTGTAAACGGGAAGGATCAGGCCCTTGAGTGACAAAGGGGTTGTCCCTGCGGCAGGCTTGAATCAGCCAGAGAGAGAAACTAATTCAAGTGGGCTGTGCGCGAGGGAAACTGAGTCACACAAACCTGGTAAAGTGAGGGTGCAGACCTCCAACCCGTGACAGTTGGCGCCCAATGAGAAGGGTCAAGCTCAGTTTCTGGACCAATGTGTAGAAAATAGAGGAGCATAGCCAGGTGACTGGAATCCTCTGAGGGGAGTAAATCCCATACCTGCAGAGACTGAAAGTCCCAGGAGTTGGGAACTCAGCTCTGAGAGAGTGGAATAAGCAGATCCTTGAACAGAGTGCGCTGAGTTTGTTGTTTTAGTTTTAATTTCGGGTCAGAGACAGTGAAAAAATAGGGCTTCCAAAGCACTTTCATCACCTGAGAAGGTCAGAGCTGAGCAGGGAAGCCCGAAAGAGAGGTCTCGAAGCAGAAGGGAAAACTAAACAGCAACTGAAGCAGCTGATCCGGGAGTTTGAAATGAGCACGAATGGAATGGATGGGAATGGAGCGGGGGCAGCAAATCCCCATCCAAACCCCTCTCCATCTGACCAGAAACCAGGAGATGGAGATGCGCTGCCAAACGTGCCTCAAAACCCCCTTCCAACTGACTAGAAACCTGGGGGACAAGGTTCAAACCCTGAGCTCGAGATAGCCAGAATAAGAATGGACAAGGAGCTCAAATGAGAGCAGATGAAAAGGAAAAAGAACGACGAATGCAGTTCGAACTTGAGAAAATGAAACAGGAAGACAGAGAGAGAGAACAAAAACATCAACTAGAGCTCCTGAAAATACAGACAGATGCAGGAATCCAACCCATACTACCCTTTGGAAGCAGTCAAAGAACAGACAGAAGGCAGCTGATCAGAGACTGTTCAGGACTTCTGCCCATATACAAAGAAAGTGAATGCATCAATAAATTTTTCACAACTGCCCAGCACATATTTCAACGAGAAAAGATTCCAGAGGACTTGTGGAACAATCTGGTGATACCTAAGATCCCCGAGAAAGCAAGAGATGTGTACAACACAAAGCTGGAGGAAAATCCATGACACACCCCTTCCACTTTCTCCTTTTCTTTCTTTTCATTGTGCCATCCATGAGTGGCAGTGGAAAGAAGACTGGCAAGGCCCTGAGTGGGAAGTCGGAGAAGAGGTCCCTGGAGGCCAGGCCAATTGTGTCCGAGAACACCACTTCTGCCCTTTGGCACCACATCTATGCTGCCCCAGCAAACCTACTTTGGATGCCCGGTGAAGCCAAAGAAAAGTCTGGTAGCGGAGGAGATGTCCTTCTTCTCCTCATTGAGGTTAGTTGGCAAGGAGTTTTCTTCCTCTGCCACAGCGCAAGCAGCCCATTGCTTTTCCTGTGCTGCTGCAGTGCCTGCCAGTATCCTGTTGCACCTGCACCCACACTCATGTATCCTGATGCACCTGCTGCCCCGACCCACCCCCCTACCACCACCACGCCACGCATACTAGCACAATGCCACCTGCCCTTCCACCCACGCCCCACACTGGCACACAGCCAGCGTGCCTGTTCCGATCCCCTCCACCTCTTGCATGCATCCTGCCATGCCAGCTCCGACCACTAGCCCTTCCACCTGCAGCGTTCCAGCCAGCACTGCAACTTCCCAGCTGATGTTGTGCTGGCGGGGAGTTGCATGTAGCACATCACATCATCTGTGTGGTCGCATTTCTTGCTCGCCAAAGGGGATGTCACAAATGCACTGTGTGCGCACTGCAAGTCCCTGGTTAGTCATAGGCAACATGCCCAGTATCTCACAACCATTAACCTTAGGGCCTGCTTGGAGCGGCACCTCGGGCACCTTCTGGGTGCTAATGAGCCCGGGTCCAAGTGGAAGCATGGGACAGGTGCAGTTGCAGGCGGTGAGGAGAACTCCTCTATAATTGCTATCCCAGGGCCGTCTGATGTCATCGCCCCTGGCCCCACAAACAAGTCTCTTTGGGGAGCACAGGCTCCTCACAACCCTTGTGGCACCGTCCACTGCCCTTGCAGCCCACTCTAGCTGAGTTCATGGAATGGGAAGAGCTCTTCAGGCCCACTCACCCTTGAGCTAATGCTGTCACTAGGGTAAATGGGGAGCTGATTGTCCTGGGGGAGCTGCCAGTTGGGTTGGTTGAGTGGACTGATTTCAAGTGCATGCTTTACGTCCTTGAACCCAGGTACTGTGTCCCCTCCCAGAAAACCTTCAGCACGAAGGCTGTCCCATCCCTGTACAGGATGCAACCCAGGCTCTTGGAGGACTTCTCCAAGGGCCAGGGTTCTGTGGTTCATTTTACCTGTGGACTAATGCCAGCGCAGTGCACATGTACCTCTCCCACCCTAATCATGCACTGGTGGTAGCTGCCACCATTGTCCTCCTCCAGCGCAGCAGCAGCAGCAGCAGTGTAGGGATGGTGTCTGCTGGCGAGTGCCAGTGGGCCCTCTTGTGTGCCCAGGTGCTTGACATCCAGCACACAGCATGGGTGCTTCTTGGCACAGTGAAAAGCATGCTGGACCAGTGGCTGTACAGGCCAGATTCATGCGTCAAGGTTAGTTTCATTGTGACCGACAATGCCACAAATGTTTTGAAGGCCATGCGTGATGGTGGCCTTTGCCACATTCAGTGAAGCGCACACATCCTGAACTTGGTGGGGAAGAATGGAATGAATGTGACTGAGTGTTGGAGCTGCTCGGGAAGGCATGGAGGATCACCAGACACTTTCATCAGTCACAGAGGACACAGGAGGAGAATGGCACTATGGAGCACTGTCTGGTACAGGATATTGTCACCTCATGAGATTGATGTTCCTGATGACGTTCCTCCCAGCTGGAGCAGAGAGACATTCTTCACCGCCTCTCCCAGCTGGAAGACATTGGAGTTTACTTGACCTGGGACACCTGGACAAACATTAAGATGATGAAGGTCCTGCAGCCATTCTACCTGGCTACGAATGAAGCC
Source organism: Sphenodon punctatus (assembly GCA_003113815.1). Lineage (NCBI taxonomy): Eukaryota > Metazoa > Chordata > Lepidosauria > Sphenodontia > Sphenodontidae > Sphenodon > Sphenodon punctatus. The sequence continues at coordinate 1,855,011 of QEPC01001035.1, read as the reverse complement.
CCTGTTAATCATGCATGGACCCAGGAAGGGTTGAGAGCTGCTCTTCCTCAAGAACAGCCTGCCCCTTCTTGTCTTCCTTGAGGGTGTCCCCAGCAATTGTTCTTGAATTAAATTTTTGAATTCTTGATTTTTTTGAATTTTTCTTGAATTGTTGGGTGACCTTTGGCACTACCACTTCTGATGTATGTGACTGGGTTAGCATGGCCATGCCTTGGTGAAGATGTTCAGCAGCACCATCAGGGCCACAGAAGGGAGTCTGTCAGATGCTGAGACTGAAGAACTGGTCCAGGAAGCCACTCAGTTTCTTTGGGACAAGTGGACCACACAATGATGACCACAGTTACTTCCATCCATGTGTGCTGCCCCAGGTGGCATCAGGGGACAGCTAGGTAGTATGTCTGTATTTCCCTCCCCTCCCTCATCAAGTTAGTAGAAAATTCCTACTAGGAATAGGATGCACGGGGTGCGTACGTTTTCTGTTAGGTTTTGTGTGGAAAATTGTGTGTCACTAACTGTCTGTTTAACACAGAAGTTTAAGTTCCCTCCATGTGCGGTGTTTTGATATTCCCTCCCTTGTCCCCCTCCCCCCAAGTGCTTTCCAGAGCATCCCAATTGGCTTGACTGGACTCGGGACCGGTCCAGACCTCCATTAGGCCTTGTAGCATTTTCTTCTTCACCTCTCACTCCCACTGTCTCTGAAACCGTTTCCCACTCATGGGTCTTGTAAATTCTAGCCCACTTTCTCTTGAAAACAGAATTCAGGGGCAAGCTTTCCCGAGCATAGTTCAAGGGCAAACTGTTATTTCCACTGCAACCTGAGTCAACAACTACACCTCATCCAGCTTGCCTGGTCTGGGACTGTTTGGAGACCTGTGTGTGGTGGGAGAAGCCGCACAGCAAGGAGGACTGGTATCATGGCTGTAGGGGAGTGTGTGGAGGTCATAACTAACAGCTCTCAGCCAACCAAGCCAGAGAGTTCCGGGGCCCTTGATTCATTCTGCTGAAATTCAGCAACATTTTCTCCTATGTTTCCTCTTAAATAGCTGCCTCGCCTACAATAGTTGATTTTCCTCTGGGATTTGGATATTCTTCCAAGAACCTTTTTGTTCTGGGGACTGCATCATTTAAATAAAGTAAAACCAATCTATCAATCATATTGAACTCGTATCTAATCAATCCAGTGACATTCCCTCCTAAGTTCTCTCTTAACAGTTGCTTGCAATAGTTGATTTTCCTCTGGGACTGCATCGTTTAAATAAGTAACGCCAATCTATCACCTGTATCAAACTCCTATCTCTAATGATTCATATCTAACTCATATCTCTAATCGATCATATCAAATTAATCAATTGTATCGACCTCATATCTGTCATTAATCATATTGAACTCATCTCTAATAATCAATTGTATCAAACTCATATCTCTAATAATCATATCAAACACATATCTCTAATAATCAATCATATCAAACTCTTATCTCTAATCAATTGTATCAATCTGTCTAAAGCAGGTTGGGGGAGCCTATTGTCTAGCCCCACCCCCAAGAAGAAGTTCAGTGGGCACTGGGAGGGGGGCACTCACCTTTTCTCCTGGCCACACCCCATAGGGCCTTCCCCAGACCATCCATTCTGGGTCCCCCCCTCCTTCTTTTCAGGTGTTTAAAGCAGGTTGGGGGCAACTTGGATCCCCCCTCTGCCCTCAAGAAGACATACAGTGCACACTGACCTCTTCTTGGGGGACGTGGGCCCCTCACCTTGTTCTCCTGGCTGCATGTTGCCTTGAGGGCCTTCCCCAGCACATCCTGTCTGGGCTCCCTCCCCTTCTTTCTTTGCAGATGTCTAAAGCAGGTTGGGAGGACCAATTGACCAGGTCCCCCACCCTCAAGAAAGAGGTGCAGAGGGCACTGAGAGGGTGGAACCTCTTCTTGGGGGGGGGAGGGGAGGGCTTGCCTCCCTCTCCTCGTGAACTATGGAGAGTGGAACAAGTATTTTACAGCCTGGCAGGAAGGAAAGATTCACCTTTGAGGAAGACAGTCAGCTCATCTGAGACAGCAGTCCCAGTGAAAAAAAGTACAGCAGAGAGAGCAGACACAGCAAGTTGTGAGGTGGCAGACAAGACAACAAGGAGTCCCCTTCTCCTGTTCCACACTGAAACCAGTCTTCTCCTTCCCCTGTCTTGTGCATCACAACGCCCATTCCATTCTGTTCTTCCTCTGTCTTATCCTTCTCCTCTCTTTCATCTTTTCTGATTCAGCTTGTTCCAGGACAGTGAGAGCTAACTCAGTCTTCCTAGCAGTTCGCCAAACCAGAAGGAAGGCTTGTTCCAAAGCCTATCTTCAGAAGACTACAGGCAGCCCAGGAGGGCATGAAAATCAAGAATTGGAAGTTCAGGATAAATGTGTGATCTCTTTTACACACTGCTCCTTGTCCCTTCCTTGCTCGTTTCCCCCTCTCTCACTTGTTTCCCCTTCTCTGCTATTTCTAGACTCTTCCTTGGCCCATTCATCATTCTAGGTTTCAGGATTGTGGCTTAGAATGAATGGACCATTGAAATGAATAGGTTCGGTTTACCACTGATTTAAATGGCAAATGTTCCCATTGGAGTCAGTGAGGGGAAAAATAAGAACCGATTCTGATTACAAACCAATTTAAAGCACACAGGTGTCTGCCTGTGTGGATAAATGGTGAGGTGAAAGAAGCTATTAGAGCCAAAAAGTCATCCTTTAAAAAATGGAAAGCTAGTCCTAATGACTGTGGAGAAGCATAAGCATTTCCAAAGTAGATGTAGAAAGTTAATTAGGCAGGCTAAGAGGGAATTTGAGGAGCGACTTGCTAAAGATGTCAAAACTAATAACAAAAACTTGTTCAAGTACATCAGAAGCAAGAAGCCTGCCAGAGAGTCGGCTGGGCCATTAGATGACCAGGGAGTAAAAGGGGTACTCAGGAACAATAAGGATATTATGAAGAAGCTGAATGAATTCTTTGCTTCGGTCTTCACTACAGAGAATGTTGGAGAGATACCCACACCACACCTAGTCTTTGTATGTGACAAATCAGACAAACGATCACAATTTAATGTGACTTTGGAAGAGGTTCTAAAGCAAATCAACTAATTAAATAGTAACAAATCTCCAGGACCTGATGGTATTCACCCAAGAGTTCTGAAGGAACTGAAATATGAAATTGCGGACCTACTAATGGTAATTTGTAACCCATCACTGAAATCTGCCATGGTACCTGAGGATTGGAGGGTAGCAAATGTAATGCCAATATTTAAAAAGGGCTTTGGAGGTGATCCTGGTAACTACAGATTGGTGAGCCTCTCATCGGTGCCGGACAAACTGGTGGAGACAATTGTCCTATTGTGGATTGGTAACTGGTTAAAGGCTAGGAAACAAAGGGTAGGACTAAATGGTCAGTTTTCACAATGGAGAGAAATATATAGTGGAGTGCCGTAGGGCTTTGGACTGGGACCAGTGTTATTTAATACTTCATCAGTTATCTGGAAAAAGGAGTAAAGAGTGAGGTGATCAGATCTGCAGAAGACACCGTTATTTAAGGTAGTTTAAAACACAAGCAGACTGAAGAATTTAAAGAGGTTCTTGTGAAACTGGGTGACTGGGCATCTAAATGACAGATTAAATTTAATGTGGACAAGTGCAAAGTGATGCACATAGGGATAACAATCCAAACTATGTGTACACAATGAGTTCTAAATTAGGAGTAACCACTCAGGAAAAGGACCTTGGAGTAATTGTGAACAATACACTGAAATTCTCAGATCAATGTGTCACGACCATCAAAAAAGCAAACCGAAAGTTAGGAATTATTTGGAAAGGGATAGAGAATAAAACTGAAAATATCATAATGCCCCTATATAAATCGATTGTACGACAGCATCTTGAATACTGTGTGCAATTCTCGTTACCCCATCTCAAAAAGATATAGTAGAACTTAAAAAGGTGCAGAGAAAGGCATCAAAAATGATCAAGGGTTTGGAACAGCTTCCGTATGAAGAGAGGCTTGATAGGTTAGGGCTCTTCCGCTTGGAGAAGAGAAGACAGAGAGGATATGACTGAGGCTTATAAAATTTTGAGTGTAGTGGAACAAATAGATAGGAAATGTTTATTTACCCTCTCAAGTAGCACTAGAACTAGGGGATACTCCATGAAACTAACTGGTGACAGATTTAAAACAAATAAAGTATTTTTTCACTCAGAGCACACAGTTGAATTATGGAATTTGTTGCCAGAGGAAGTTGTCAGGGCCAGTAGTATGGTTGGGATTAAAAAGGGACTGGATAAGTTCTTGGAAAATAGGTCCATTAATGGCTATTAGCCAAGTAGATTACGAGATGGGAACTTCTTACTCTCGGGAGCAGGGAGTGATCAGCAGGGAATGGATTGCCCATTGTGACTGCTGGTGCTTCTCCCATGTGACCAGGATTGGCCACTGTCAGAGACAGGATGCTGGGCTTGATGGACCATTGATCTGACTCAGTATGGCAGTTCTTATGTTCTTATATACGAAGCAATTTAATCTTATTCTGATTTTAATCCAATTCTTATTTTCAATCCAATTCCCATCCCTACAGTTATTGGCTAAATTCTCTAATGGATTGTGATGCTAAAATTGTGATGAATATCCTTATTCAAATACTGAAAATTGTTCTTCTTCAAATAGGGGTAATTCTTCTTCAAGCCAGAGTGGCTTAGGTGGTAGACTACATGCTTTGCATGTATAAGGTCCCATATTCAATCCCCAGCATCTCCGATTCATGATCTCTGGTAGCACGCCTGGGAGAGACCTCTACCGGGGATTCGAGAGGGTCTCAGGTAGGATGCCTGGGTGAGGCCTCTGCCGGAGACCCTGAAGAACTAGATTTGAAACCTTGCCGGCGTGTCAGGCTGTGACAATACTGGGCTAAGATGGACCACTGGTCTGAATCACTTAGGCAGCTTCTTCTATTCTTATAAATCATTCATGTAAATCAGGTGGGCTTTGTTCAGAATCAGGATGGATGATAACATCAGATAACTAATTGATAAGATTGTAGTTTTGATGGAAGCAACTGAGGTCAGAGGTGAGGGGGGTACACTGGTGGTTGGAGCTAAGAGATCAGAGTGAGATAGCTATATAGGATGTTCACAGATTACAGGTCTTGGACAAGGTGGGTATTTGCTGCAGGCCAGGAGACAAAGTGAGGTGGTTCCTAAAAATGTTGTTTTCAGAGAAGTTCTATAGCATTTTCTGATAATACATTAACAAATTTTTCACAAATATCGGCTAATTTTATTACAAGACAAATATGTAGCAATAGAGAAAGGGCCTAGTAGTCCTAGGAAAAGGGCAATGAGATATACATTTAAATAAATACATAAATCATAAACTAATTAAGGCCTTCTGAAATCAAAAAATTTAAAATGTATAATGCATTTTGGTCTCTTTTTAGTCTTGGTTGAGGCTTGATGAAGCATTAGGAGAATGTTGTCTTGCTTTGTTTGCTAAATAAGAGAGCTAGAGATGTTTCTAATGAAAGCTGAGATTCTCACCTGTTCAAAGGATTCCAAGGATTAGCCCTTTAAGGGAAATAACAATTATTGAAAGGTTCATGGTAAAATTGCAAGAGTTGGCAGGCAGTGCCACTTTTGAATACCGTATTGCTTAGCTTAAAGGTCTACATTAAGCCTCGTGAGGTGTTTCTCAAAATGTCAGCACATCCTCCATCCATTAAAGACAATGGCTCAACCCCTATTGACTTTAACAGATGGAGGATTTGCACCTGGTGTGTCACTAACATCAGGGTGTCATAGTACACAGGGTTCCCTGGGACTTGAGATAGGTATTGCTCCTGTTCCTCCCCCTCAGTGCCGGCCTAGCCCCGTATCTCCCTTCTTTCCAAAGACAATGTAAGACCTAGCTGTTCCACCAGGCCTTTGGGGAGGGACACGAGGAGGGGGGTTGGGTTGGAGGGGGATTTGATCTGCCCTTTTAAATGTATTTTATTGATTTTATGAGTTTTAAAAAGTTTTAATTCTATAATTGTTTTAATGTATTGATGCTGTGAGCCACCCCAAGTTGCTATTGCGAGCAGGAGGGTGCGAGATATAAATAAATAAGTGGAGTTGGGTGGAGAAACAAGTAGGCTTGGGACAGACAAGAGGGGTAATGAGGAGGGGCAGCAGGCCAGATGGGAGATCAGCTAATCAGTTTGGGTGGAGACAAGCATCTAGGTGGGGTGTCAGGCTGGGGCTAGAAGAGGGTTTGCCTTCAGACATCAGGGGGCTGGGGAAATAGTGTAAGCTAGGATGGAAACTTGCTTCTCAGATTCTTGCTTTTTTCAGCAAGAATCAGGGTTCTTGGCTTGTTCTTCAAATGAGAATGAGCTGAGAATTGCTCTGATTCCTACCGAGAAAAGCAAGAATCTCACCTCCCCCACACTTGTTTAAAAAAGGAAAGAAAGAAAAAAAACCTTTTACTCACCTGGCTGCCTCTCTCCATGTCTGGGGCTGCTCTGGGACTCCTCTCTACCTTCTCTGCTTCTCTGCAGGGGCAGGCGAGGAGGCGGCTTTACTGATTAAGTGTAGTTGTGGAAGGTTCTTTTGATTCTTTCTAGAAAGAACATATAATATGTCTGAGGATGGGCAGATGGTGGCTAGGGAGCTGCATGTGTCTCTTGGGCACCTGTACTGGGGCTCTTGCCAGGGGGCATCTCCATTCAGTGCCCTCAGGAGCAAGAGAAACTGAGCTACCATTCCCACCACTGCTGCTGCCAAAACCTCCTGGGATCATGAGGAGGCATGATCTGCAGCACTATATCGCTCTCCCTAATCCTGAACCTGCTGGACACCTGGCTGGAGGGAGTGTTGAGGAAAGCTGCACAGCCCCATCCTCAGGATTGGGAGAACCTGTGATTGATTGTTGTCTCATGGACTCTCAGCACTATCAACATTTTGACATGTGTCTCTGGGGTGTGGCAACTTTGCCCACCTCTGCAATATGTGTTTACACCAGTGCTTTGTAGATCTACAGTGTGCAACCTGTTTGCGAATCATAATGGGTGCAAAGAGACAGACGGCAGGTCTGGGGGTGCACCCATCACTCCTACCTTGACTGGTCTGTTAAAGGGCACCCACAAGGGGCTGAACCAGAACAGGCTGTGGCTGTAGCCCCACTGGTGGAGCTCTGGAAGATCCCGCAGCACGACTTGTGGAGCGGGCTGGCCAAACCTGGGTAACAGCCAAATGTGGAGCTACTGCCCATTTGTTGGGCAGAGGGACCCACAGTGCAACTCCACACCCATTTGGCTGTTGCCCCATCCAGCATCATTTAGTTGTGGGTGCCAGCCTAGAACAATGGGTTAGTTGCTTGCAACTCTATTGTACAGGGTGGAGGGGCACCATATCTGTGGACCGCGGCCCAGGGACACCGCCGGTCCATCTGTTGTGGATCCAGATGTAGCAGGAAGGTTCCCCTTATGTCTAAAAACAACCAATAAAACAGAGATCACAACTCTTGCCTTAGATCTCCCTCTTTGTGCATTTAAGATAGGCTCCATGGAGAGACATGTTAATAAGCATGCTGGAACAGACCAAAATTGGGTGATTCAGTGTAGCGTCTCCAGAAACTATCATTAAAAGGCAGGCAGGCACACATTTGCCATAATGTAAAAGAAAGTGTTTTCTAATTGCTGTTGTTTGGGTTTGTTTTTTTCCCCCCAAATGAAATGCACTTGTTTACGCTATAGTGTAGTCTACTCCTTCATACCATTATGTGTCATCA
>QEPC01001035.1:1822308-1836126 GCA_003113815.1 Sphenodon punctatus | reverse complement strand
TAAACCATGGGGACCTGTGATGATGAAATGCTGGGAGTGGACCTCTGGGAGCCACCCAATCAATGGCCTCCACTGTTCAAATGTTTCAAAAGGCCACAAGGTCATTGATGGAGTGACTGTCAAGGACTACAGGTATCTCCCCTAGAGCATTCCAAAACCCCTCTGATTCCATAAGTCTCCGGGGGCAGACCATTTTAACAGGTCCCACACCGTTATGGTCAGGTAGGTGCACCAGGAAGGATGTTTGCAGGAAGTGGTGGTCCAACCATGGCAAGGGAGAACTTTCTACTCCCCTAATCAACGGACCTCCCCGCCTGATGGTCAGTGCAGAAAATTAAGTCAAGAGTATGTTTCCCCTCATGTGTTGAACCCACTACCACCTGGGACAGCCCCATGGTTGCCATGGTGGCCATGAATTCCTACTCTATCCCAAGCAATCTAGCCTTGGCACAGATATTGAAGTCTTCCAAGACAATAAGCTTGGGAAAACTTCAAGACCAGGTCCTAGATCAGAGTGGTTAGAGCAGTCAGGGTCGCTACCAAGCAGTGGCATGCTCAGTACACCAGCAGAATCCCAATCCTGTCCCTGGCCAGATCCCCTTGTCCACTTCTGGCCAAATCGAACACAATATGGAGACCCTCTATTCCAAGGAGACCCTCAATATGGAGACCCTCTATTATGTTCCAAAATAATTAGACACAGTCATGAAGGATAGAACTATTAGTGGCTATTAGCCAAGGTGGTCAGGGTATACAATCTCTGACTACTGGAGACTGGGATGACTCACGCTATATGCCATATTTTTTAATACTTCCTCTAAAGCACCTGCTGTTGGCCACAACTGGCAGTTAGTTTAGATCAGAAGTGGGAAAATTGTGGCTTTAGAGCCACATGTGGCTCTTTGACTCCATTGTGGTAAATTGATGTGGCTCTTGGGATTAGGAAACTTTGCCCACTTCTGGTTTAGTTCTACTCCCACTTCTTTCCTCCTTCCCTATAGGGAATGGTTTACCACCTCAAACAACTGGGTTGTAATCCTCCCAAAGGGCTCCACCATACCACAACTTAAGGTTGTCCACAAGGTGAGCCTCTCTCACCCTGAAGGGATTTATTAGGATGTTTTTAGACAAGACAAAACTCCCGTAAGCAGGATATGAAAACTGCAATTAAAACTTACACCTACTCATGTGAGAACAACTCACATGTGTTGTATGGAAACTTCCGTGTCTTAATCCAGTTTCTGGAACCTCCAATATCGAGGATTACAGAATGCACATTTCAAAACTCTTGCACAAAAGACACAGATTAACATCTAAATGCCACTTGCGCGAGATCACATTGGCTCCAATTGCTATTTTGAAAGCATTCATGTGCTCCAATGAATTTAATTGAATCCAATTGAATCCAATCTGTCTCTTATACACATCTAGATGTGTATAAGAGACAGCCAGTGAATTGAATCCAATTGAATCCAATCTGTCTCTTATACACATCTAGATGTGTATAAGAGACAGGTGCTCCCATTGAGAAAGGGGGGCTGGGGGTGTTTAGCCCTGAAACACGTTTGGGCATTTTTCATACTAGGCATTTGTTATACTGTGAGCCATTATTAGTTCTTTGTTTTTTTGATGGTTTTGTGATCTCTTGATCACAACAACATATGTTTTAACATTGTATGATAATTGGTACATTACTGAATTTGATTCATTTTAGCATTTGCATGACAAACTGTATATTACTGTACCAATAAATATCTGTTGTATTTGTGGGTGGTTTATCCCTCCGCCTTCTCTTTTCTGTTGTTGGTTTGGATTGGACATTGTCCTGAGAGAAGGGGGATTTTTCCTGTGCACTAGGATAATTTTCAGCCAATAATAGGTGTCCCACTATTATGTGTTTTCATTTTGCTTTTTCTTATCAACAGTGCAAGCAGGCAGTGGGGATTCATCTCAAGGCTGAAATTACCTCTCTCCCCCCAAGCAGCAATTAAGACTAACTGATAATGCAGTTTGAACCCTTCACATGATAAGGGAAATGCGAGAGAAGGATTTAGCCCAATTGCCAACCTCTGCTTTCCCAGCTTAACTTTTTGCACTTTGCCTGCATTACAGCTGGTGCATCCCATGCCATAAATCTTTCACACGATCAACAGTAAGTGCTTTCTGCTAAGCTAATCAACTTGGGTGAATACACCCCCCTCCCTTCCTTCCTCCACAGCACACACCACCCACTCCTGGAAGCAAACAGAGCCTGCCTGAGGAGAATGAGAAGGAAGCAGGGCTTAATTGGACTCAGCCCTGACAATTAATTTCCAGGGGGAGAGGGCCGAGCCCTGGGAAATGTAGATGTATCTATCCCAAAATGTGAAAGACCAGGAAAAGGCCAATTTTGGNAAAGGCCAATTTTGGGCATGTCAAGGTTGTAAATGAAAGCCAGAAAAATCCAGAATGGCTTATTTGGCTTTTAATGATAGTTTTCCTGTCCCACCCCCTGTGCTGGCAGTCACCATATAGGTTTTTTTTAAACTACAAGAACTCCTGTTTTATATTCAACTGTAGAGAGGCAGGTAAGTACAGTGGTTTGGGTGCTACTTGCTAGCTTGAAAACTGGATTCATTGCCCTGCTCTAACAAGCTCTGGACTGGGAATTGTAGCTTCAGGGGCAGGGTGCGTGTCTTCTCCAGCAGACGTGGGCCCTAGCAATTTGTTTTTCACAAATTAAGTACTGAAGGAGAGGGGAGGTGCATGGTATGTGTGCTCACAGAGGTTTTTGAGCAGGGGTAAGGAGTGGAACCCTTGCATTGTGACTTCCTCCAAAAACAGAGGGCCCTTTGCTGTGTTCTAATGCAGACCAGCTGGCTATCAGATCCAGGCTTGAATGTCTAGAGAAACATTAAGAGAGAGTGGAAGGTGAGGGGATTGCTGTGGAGAAGGGACAGCTGAAGCATGCAGGAGAGTTGGCAAATGCTGAAAATGTCAAGGCTTGTCAAAAGCCAAGTTAAATGCTTCAGCTTTGGAACGCTTTGATTTAAAAAAAACCCTTTTTTGCCCCAAGAAGCCCTAGAGCTTAACGTCTTACTAGAAGTCCTGTCTGTTGCTAATGGGTCCATCCCCCACTACAAACAGTTTTTTTGATTATAACAAGCTGTGGGTAGAATAGCAGGTGCACATAGAGCTGTGCCCTTTTCTGCTGCTTATTTAGCTCCTAACTAGACTGGGAAGAGAAAGTCACTTTGGTTTTCAAATCCATTTGCTTGGCTATGTTGGGAGCCAAAGTCTGACTGAGAAAGCTCCAGACTAGAAGCTGTAGCAGGTAGATTAGAAGAAGAGCAGAACTCTGCCAGCTTTGCAAACCTTTTCCAAGGAACAGATAAGTTAGTTTCACAGATGGGGTGGGAGGCCACAAAGATGCCAGCTTTGGGGCTGAAAGAGGGTGCCACCAGTGGGGAAGGCAAGAGAGGAAAGGAATGAATAGGGAGGCACCCAGAGGCACTGACTTTGAATGTGAAGGGGATGGGAGTGGGGCATACGAGTTTTAAATAAAATAAATAAAAATATGCCCTCCTTTTGGTTACATTACTGCAGTAAATATTAAAATATTCCATAATCAAGAAATCTCTGGTTTATAATGATAGTTAAAGCTCTTGCAAATTCAATCATGCAATAAAAAGCATGGAAATTGCAAGTTCAGGCTCCTGCCTTAACGTATGCGCCATGTTAGCAGTAAAGCCATTGTACAGTCTCACATATCGTGCTCACTTACAACTTAGGCTCCATGCATCCACACTTTGCCTTTGTCTTTCAGCCCCGATCCTCTTCCTCTGCTGGTTGGGGGCAACACTGAAGCTGGGGACAGGAGGGCGTGAGCTGGCCCTTCACCCCCTCCATTCCCTCTGTCCTTTCATTTGGGTTGGGGAGAATGGGACAGCTGAGCATACTGACTACACTGAAGCTGGGAACAGTGGTATACAAATGTTTTATAAAAAACGTTTAGTTGGTTACATATTATAATGAATAAAATAGAATGGCAATTGGAAGGAATGGAGGCAACAGCAATGTCAGTTTCTAAATAAATGCTATTGTCATTGCAACATCAAATGAAGTGACCATCAAAGAATACAACACAGGTGCATCTTTGGGAATACAGAGGGAAGACAACAAAGTGTGAAATAATGATGAAGGCACCAGATGGACTAAGCCTCCCTCCTGTTCTTCCACTTCCTGTTCTGTTTGTTTGTTTTTTGTCATTCCACACACAGACCTTTACTCCTGTTCCATATGAAACAGACAGAGAGATGTAGTTCCCAGGACTTTGGAGTTCTGTGTGAGGGGGAGGGGGGCTAGAGGGTTAGAAGGGGCAACTTGTTACAACATTGAAAGCCGGGGAGAACAGATCAGTCTGGAAACCAGGACTGTTGGATTTACCTATGAAGGGAGTGCAGCGTACTGGATTAGAGTGTGATGGAGGGCACTGGCAAAAACTGGCCACCTAGTTTTACAGGAAGGCTCAAGTTTTGAATGCTCTAGCCTAAAACTAAGCAAGAGTGAGAAATGAGGCTAGCACAGGTGTTGACTTCCCTGCATTTCAATGGCCTCTACCTGGTGCATCAGGTGGCAGAGAACAAGGGATAATAGAGGAACACATGGAGTAAGAAGGATTTCACACAACAACCCTCAGAACGGGGGGTTGTGTCAGCAGCACCCACTCTATAAAAGTGTTGTGCAAATGAGCTCCACTTCAGGAACCACTCTAAACATTTGTTTAAAGTGCCCGTTGAATTAATAATCCAAATATGAAGGTTTTTTTGAAGCATAGAAGTGAGCCCCTGTGAATTGAGCTGGTGTTGGAAGGATTCTTAAATGACACACATTGCTCTTTGATTCACTCCAGGACGTAGCCAGGCATGTGCAGAGAGCAGCAGATTGCATGACAAAGGGGTAGGGTTGCCACTTCTCACAGAATGGGGAGAGATCCGGGGACAGACTAATCTAGCCCGGGAGGGAGTTCCACAGCCTTGGAGTGACCACCGAGAACTTCCTCTCCATTGTCCCCTTCCAATGGACACAGGGGATTTCAAGGAGGGCATTCCCTGATGACCGTAGGGCCTGATCCAGAACCTGAGGGATGAGGTGGCCCACAGATAGGCAGGGCCCAAGCCATATAAGACTTTATAGGTCATAACCAACAGCTTGAATCGGGCCCTGTAGACTATAGGCAGCCAGTGCAGTGAACAGAGCACCAGTGTTATATGCTCACAGCGACCTGTCCCCGTAAGGAGGTGGACCACTGCATTCTGCATGAGCTGCAGTCTCCAGACCATCACCAAGGGTAACCCACATAGAGTGCATTACGGTAGTCTAATCTTGAGGTGATGAAGGCATGGATGATGGTGGCAAGTTTGGAGCCTGAGATATATGGCCGAAGCCGCTGAACAAGTTGTAACTGGCAAAAAGTGCTCCTCGCCACAGCCGCCACCTGAGCATTCAGGCGGAGCTGTGAATTGAGGAACACCCCCAGACTCCAAACCTGAAGAACCAAGGAGGGGCAAACCCCATCAATGAGGAGGACCTCTCCCACACCCGGCCTTCCCAGCCCCACCTACCAGCATTACCTCCATGTTGTCAGGATTCAGTGTTAGACAGCTTGCCCTCATCCAGTCCCTCACAAACACTGAGATGGCCAGGTTTGGGTCAGATGAAAATGAGAGGTAAAATTGGGTGTCATCAGTATATTGATGACACCGAACCCCAAATCCCCTCACGACCTCTCCCAAAGGCTGCATATACATGTTAAACAGGAGTGGGTACAGAATGGAACCTTGCGGAACTCCATACATGAGATCCCAGGTAGACAAAGAATGGTCCTGCAGCACCACTCGCTGAATTCTTCTGGTCAGGAAAGAGCATAACCATTCAAGAAGAATGCTGCCTACCCCAGCAAGGTCCCACAAGCAAGTCACCAACACCTTGTGGTCAACAGTGTAAAAAGCAGCTGACAGATCTAACAAAATCAGCAGAGTAGACTGACCCTGGTCTAACTAGTGATGGAGGTCGTTAACCAAGGCCACAAGCGCCGTCTCAGTGCCATAACCCATTCGAAACCTGGACTGCGAGGGATCCAGAAAACTGATGCCATCCAAATGCACCTGAAGCTGCCGAGCCACCACTCATTCAATAACCTTCCCTTAAAAAGGAAGGTTAGAGACTGGCCGATAGCTTTGCCTTCCAAAGTTCACGTGCTTGGTTAAAAATGTATTCTAAGTCAGAAGCCTTTTAAAAAAAATAATTCCCTTTAAAAAATACAATATATTGTTCAATCAAACAAATATTTAACCACTGAAAGATTTCTACTAGAGGGACACATTTTTTTTAGAAGGGGTCAGTGTCCCTCCCTTCTGCCTACTTCATACCTCCCAACATTTTGAACTGCCAAAGAGGAACCCCACCCCCAGGTCCAATAAGCTCCACCCTTCCGTGAATAAGCTCCGTCCCACACACCCTTACAAGTGTGCACACACTTTCCAACATTCTACGGTCATGAAGAGGGACAGAAGCTCCACCCTTCAGGGATGGAGTGAATAGTTTCTTGCCACTCCATCATCTCCCCCACTGTCCTCTCAAGGGATTTTTCTGGGAGGCAACCAGGAAAGAGGTGGTTGAATACTGGTCTTTTTGTTTCTCTCTCTCTCCTGAAAAGAGGGACTTTGACCCCCTGCAGGAAGAACAGCAGTATCCAGCAATTCAGCACCCTCCTAAATAGGAAATGCTGTAAGATACGTTATCCTTAGCTACGGGCCTCATTCACCCATATTTGAATCAGAAAGTGCATTTTTTTAAACATTATCATCAGAGGGTTTTAACGTAACAGCTCCGCTTTGCTGTCCTTATGGGCCAGCGTCTGAGCTACATACAAAGCATTGTGTAAATCAAACTGATGTAACCTCTGAGCAATTTAGAAACTTATTAAGGTGTTAAATATGTAATAAAATGCATATTAAAAAGTATAGATCTTGGCTGGCTGCGTTTATTACTAATGCAAATCATGTGACTGGAAAAGAACATTTAACAAAGAAAATAAATGAAGCTTATAAAAAAAAAAAGTGTTTTATAGTGAGAATGGAGTGGAAAGTTGGTCTGGGTTTTTTGGTTGTTTTTTTAGGCAGGGCCAGTGGAAGGGAGTACAGACAAATAACACACCCAATTGTTGATTCTCTTTATGTGAGCTTTCTGGAATCCTAGCTAAAATGCAGAGGAAGAGAGATCATGGAGACCGTATGTCTGTGAAACATAAAATGGGATTGAATCAAAACTGTACAAATGCTTGTTTCAACACTCTTAAAAGCTGCGCACATTTGGCACCAGAATAAAGCATTAGGAATTCTTTAAAACCCCAACCTTTTTTTAAATCCAGGCCTGTACTGTAAATAACACAACAGCAGCTGTCAGTACTGCCTCTGTATAGTGGGTGGTAGGTAAAGATCCCCCCCCCGCCCCCCTCCCATATCTATAATTTACAGTTTACTACACTGATCTCAAAAAACCTAGGAAGACAAAATGGGCAGCTTTTCAAACACAAACGCATCTATAGGCCTGCTTCTATAGCCCTGCAGGATGATTTCACTCAAATTAGTAGAAGCTATGGTGGGATTTTTTTAAAAAAAGACAGGATGAATAATTTCACCACATTGACATCCGAGTTACATAGCATTAGAGACCCAAATGGGAAGGAGATGTTTGTTTTAAAAATTGTGTGCTAAATTTGTCTGGATAACTAAATACAGGCTTTGGAGTACAGTCCTCACCCGCTGACATGAACAGAATGAGCATCTCACCCTGGGATTCTGTTCCCAGCTCTGCCATTAGCTCGCTGCATGCCTCGGACAAGTCACTTTGATGCTTTCTGATTTGCTTTCCTTATTTGTAAAATGATGCTCATTCCTATGGTACTTTTTAGTCTTCAAATCCTTATCTCGTTTACCCTCACAATAACACCCTGTGAAGCTGGTTCATTGTTGTTTTCATTTTACAGATGGTCGACTGAGTCTGAAAGATAGTGACTTGCCCAATCCACCCACTGTGTTCATGGATCACCAATCAGGATCATGGATCCTAAAACAGGATCTGAACCCTGAGTCTCCCATATTGGGATTTAAGAGGGAAATAGTCCCATCAGAAGACCAGTACCCTACTCACTAAACTGGTAATACTAATTATTATCATTGGCCGTTTTCACATGGACACGCCCCCCCACACATATGTGGGGGAGGGGGCGTCTATGCAAACACTACAATGGATGTGGGGGAGATGGGTGGGCACCTGTGGCAACGCCAAGGGTGGTGGATGGGGTACGTGCGCGCTCCCGCACTCCACCCAACTCCACCCATCACCCACGCATGGAGCAACGAGTGCCAATGCCCGATGCTCTGTGCGTGGAGGTGGGTGGGGATCCATGGGAATACACCCCCACGCACCGCCCACCCACTGTGGCACCACCAGCCCATTTGAAAACAGCCATTATCTCTGGCTTCATTAAGCAAAGTAGTTGAATACATAATTATATAATTAAAGCTGGGCATTTATTAATCTGTTGAGAGGAGGAATGAATGGCTCATTTGGTCAAGACTTTATTCTATTACCTCTAGATCAGTGCTTCTCAAGTACAGCCACCACTACTGGGGGCCCCAGTCTTCCTGGAACTCCTTCCCAAGTTCCAGTCAATTATTGTTCAGTGCTGCGGAACTTTCTTCCCCTGGAGATTTGTCTGAGTATCTTCCGGAGACAGTCTAAGGCCGTTTTTAGATGAGCGCGGCGGCGCCCGCGCTTGTTTTTAAAAAGAGCCGGCAGTCCGTTCTACACGTGACGCTGCTGCCGAATACACGCATGTGAGGCTGGTCATACGCGCCCAGAAATGGATGCGTGTCGGCCGCGCATGCACGTATTCGGCGGCAGCATCACGTGTGGAACGGGCGGCCGGCTTTTTTAAGAAACAAGCGCGGGCGCCGCCACGCTCGTCTAAAAACGGCCTAAGACCTGTCATTTTGGCCACGTGTTTGGAAGGCAGGAGTAAGGATTGGGACGGGATTCTGAGGGGGTTAAGGTGACATGTTTTTTTTAATGTTTTAGGGGACTTTTATATCTTATGTATTTTTTGTGTTTTATAAATTCTTATTTTGTAAGCCACGCTGAGTCTTAGGGGAAGGGTGAGGTATGAATTTAATAAATAACCATGTAACTCTCTCCTCACCTTCAAAAAGCACCTGAAGACTTTTTTTTTCACCTCCAGGTACTTTTTAGAAGGGTTCTGCTGGTTCTCCTTCATGTATTTTCTTTTTCTTCCTCTTTTACCTTCCCCTTTTTAACTCTTTGAAATTGATTTTATATTTAAATCATGGTGTTCTATTCTATTTTTAATGTTGCGAAGCACTTCAAATGCTATCTGGAAGAGGGGGGCTATACAAATAAAATGTATTATTCTTATTAACTTTTGTACAGACAAAGTAGTTTAGATAGTACTTTTTACTGGACCAACTTCCTCAGGCACATAAGAAGTCAGTGAGGAGAGGAAGGGCCCCGTGTGATGCAAAAGTTTGTATACTCTCATCAACAATAGTCCAATAAAAATGATCATCTGAACTACTTTGTCTTTATTGTTCCGATTTTGATTGGACCACAATCAGAACTGGGCAAAATTTTAACTTTACCCCTGCTCTCTCCCTTGCTTTTTGACTCTCCATTATTTTAGAAATTCCCCCTAGCTCAGCGAGAGTATGAAGCTAGGTGTTTGACACCTATCATCCTTCTTGCACCCCCCACAGGACAGTTTCCCCACATCTCCTGTGTAGCCCCCCCCTCCCCCCATTTTGAGAATCTAGGCTTTAGGGAAGTTACTACAGCTTCAGCCTCTGTTCTGCTGAGCTCACTGGGCAGAGGTGTCGGTATGACCCCATTCATGAGCACTAAATTCTCTTAGACACTAAAAGATATTTAAGGACGACCCCAATTGCATAAATCTAAAGCTACTCTAGCATCTAGCCCTTTAAAGGCGACCTTTCTGATCCTCGCTGGAGTAAATCAGCATCGATCCTCTGAGGTCAACAGGACCACACTGATTTACCCCACTCAAGGTTTTTGCCCCATTGAGCACAGACTAATGACTTCTGAAATCACTTGAGCTTTGGCAGCTCTAGTAAATACTCTTCCGTGTATCCATCGTACACTTAGTTCTGACTTACTGTAAATAGAATGAAGACTGACTTCTTGTTGAATAATTTATTACACATTAGAAATGGCCCAAGGCAATAGAGTTTTTCAGGTTCCACAAAGGCGTTATGTACTTCCTACGGTTGCAATTACGTAAAGGAAATGCTGACAGCCTGAATTATGAAATATAGATTAGCCATTATTCAGTAACAGATCAAAAACAGACTGTGAAGAAGGGTAGGGCTTCTTCTTTGTGGTGGATTTGAAGTGTGCTGTTCTCTCCCTTGGATTCTATGCCACACACAAGTGCCATGAACCATCTATCATTGTGCAAGCCAGACTATGATATAAGAGGAGATATGCAAGCCTCTTCTCACTTATCTGCAAGAATGAGAGGAAGACTGTGATGTACATCAGTAGGATATTATTAAAGCAACCTTTGATTTCTTAATGGGGGGATTGGCTAAGACTTTCAAGCTGTCTGAAGCTGGACCAGGGATGGGCTACTCACAGTAGCAATGGCCACAATGGGTTGCTTTCACAAGGGTATTCAGGAACTAACATCAGGTACCCAAACCAGGATCGTTTGCCAGTCAGGTTCACACAATCCATCAACAAGCCACAAGGGAATACAAGAGCATAATCAGAGCTGGAATAGGTCAAAATCCAGAGATTAGAAGCCAGAGTGAGAAGGAAGAGGTTCAACTGAGACAGAGTGAGGGCTGGTACCATTAGCTCTGTTCAGGGGTGGCTGCAACTAAGACAAGGGCTGGAGTAGGGCTGAAAGTTCATTCTTATTCCCCACCCCCAGTCTCATTGAGATTGCTGGTTCTCGGTTCATTCTGGGAACTGAGAATGAACCAAGAACCAGCAGCATCTCAGTTTAATTCTGAATGAGAATTAAAAAAATAAATAAATCACTGTACATGTGCAAAATGTCCACCAGACCATTCTTCACAAATACAGCTGTTTTCCAAAATGGTGATGGCAGCACTGCTGCCATTTTGGGAAAGGGCTGCCATTTTGCACATGTGCAGTGGCAATTTTGCACATGCACAAAGTGGTTGCCCTTTTCAAAAATGGTGGCAATGCTACTGCTGCCATTTTGGAAAAGGGCTGCACATGCATAGAATGGCCTGGTGGCCATTTTGCACATGCACAGTGATTTTTAACATTTTTTTTACACTTAGAAATACAGAGAATTTGTACTGGGATGATCATGGTCCTGGTTCTTGGATTCTCAGTATTTCTCATGAGAAACTAGGATGCTTCTCATTTCAGCCCTAGGTTGGAGTGCAAGCTTGGAACCAAGACAGGAGAAGACCTTACAAGATGGGAAGGCCTTCATGGGAAGGGCAGCATATAAATCTGAATGAATAAATTAATAAAATCAAGTAAAATAAAATAAATATGGGTCTGGGTCCAAAGGCGACAGGTTGCTCAAGCAATGCCTACTTCTTGTCATGCTCCTTTTATGCTCTAAGGCAGCCAATGGTAGGTGAGGTAGAAGCTCCCACAAATTTGTGATTGTTTAGGGGCAAGGCACTAGAGTTCTAGTCCAGTAGGAGCTCACACGTAGGTAGATTTTCAAAGGCAAAGATGACACTTAGCTCCTTATTTCTCAGTGAGAGTTGGTAATGGTGTAGCCCTCCATGGGGAAACAGAGACATGTACACCTCCCCTCTTCAGCTCCTACCCATGTTGCAGGTGAGGTGCACCTTCTTCCCAACAAACAGTTGTTTCAGGGTGACTAAGAACAATCTGACAGGCCCACAGTTCTTGGAGCTGTAACTTGAGCTGCAGGAAAGGCACTACTGATCCCCACCAAACAGCATGGGAGAAACAGGAAGGAAATCTGTGAATTGAGGCAACTGGGAGGTGATGTGGACAGGGAGGAGAGAGTGGGGAATCAAAGGAATGTACCAAGGCAGCTAGTGATCATATACTAAATTATTTGAAATGAAAATTGATTTCATTCTCACGAGAATTGAAAAACCCTAGCACATTCTCAGGACAATCTTGCTAAGGGTTTTGAGAATCTTGTGATAATCTTGCTGAAAAACCTCACCAAGCATGTGAAAAATGGCCACCAGGGGCATTCTGTGCATGCACGGCCGTTTTCCAAGATGGTGTGGGCAGATTTTGCACCATTTTGGAAAATAGCAGCTGTTCTATGCATGAGCAGACCGGCTGCCCTTTTCCAAAATGGCACCAATGCTGCCCGCACCATCTTGGGAAAGGGCCATGCATGGGGAGAAAGGCCCCAGTGGCCATTTTGCATATGCGTAGTGTTCTGTGTTTTTTAAAAGAATTATCGAGAGAAAAATTTAGATGAGTCGTCAAGATTTTTTATTTTCTCAGTTCTCGTTTGTATCTTGATTCTTGTCGAGAAGTCGGATTCTCTGCAAGAATCGAGAAAATATCGAGATTGAGCTTCAGCCCTAGTTCAGTTGGAGAAGCAAACCCATGAATGGGATGTCACGTACAACCAATGCTTCCCTGGCCCCTTTTGCCACAAATTAGCTAACCCTTCCTCCCACTTCAGGAATGGAGGCAGGCAAGTGCAGACCCCATTTATGAGCTCCATGAATAAACTTAAATGGCAACATGAGTGTAAGAAGCACTGGCATAAAATACAAGTCTACTGCGTATCAAATGTGGGGAGCCCTGGCCTGTGGAAGGCCAGCAACGATTCAGAAGCAGGCCCCCAACTCAAACTGGAAATGATTTATAGGCCTGAAACAACAAATCACGATAAATGTTGTTTCTGTAGGAAACAGGTCATTTGCCTTCATTCATGAAATGTGGAAACTTAGCCACCTTTCTGCTGTTTTTGCCATTATTTTTCGTGAATTGAAAGGAGTTGCTACAGGGCTGGTCCCAAGCCCCATCTGCAGGCGTGCACCAGGGGGTGGGGGTTGGGCTGTGAAGATGTAAAAGTGCTGGTTAAGTGCCAGGGAAGTGCTGGAAATTGCCATAAAGGTGGTGTAAAACTTTTGTAAAGTCCCAAAAAGTGATGAAAATGACAAACAAAAACACCAACAAAAACGACAGAGCCAAAAATGAGGGAAAATGCTGGAAAGTGATGAAATTGGCAAGAAATGACAGAAAGTCTCAGGTGCCAATATCAACAATGTGTGTAAAACAGACAGACACAGAGGCTGCTTGCCCCAGGGGTGCACCCCTGCATCCACCCAGTTGCAGCCATGCCTGAGTCAATTTTAGACAGACCCAATGGTTGCCCTGGCCCATGGTCCACCCTGTACCATAGAGTTGCAGGCAGATGTCCTAATACTCTAGGCTGGCACCAGCAACTCTATGGTGTTGTCCGGGGCAATAGCCATCTGAAAGTGGCACTGTACCATGGGTCTGCCAAGCAGACAGACAACAGCTCCACTTTGGGCCAGTGCCGTGGGTTTGGCCGGCCTGCTCTTCAGGCGATGCTCCAGGGTGTTCTTGAGCAGTGCAAGCTCCACTTCCACATCTGGAGTAGAGTGCCTTTAGACAGATGGGCCAGCCTGGGCATGAAGCAGGCTGGCACAGCTGGCACCAGACAACCTGTCCACCTAAAAGCACCCAATGGCAGAAGCATGGAGTCCTCAGAGATTGACAAAATAC
>QEPC01001035.1:1782755-1815728 GCA_003113815.1 Sphenodon punctatus | reverse complement strand
CTCAGATTGGAAGCCCTAGGTCAGGGACCAGGTCTATTTCAATACTTTGTAAAGCTCCAGGTACATTGCTTGCACTATATAAATGCTTGCTAATAATAATAATAATCATCATCATCATTAATATTGGTATCGAAGAAATACGTATCAATGTAAATGATAACATTGTGTAGTGTAGGCGGAGGTCTTTCTTTTTCTTTGTCTGTACCTCAAAACCCTATAACAATTTAAATTAAATAAGCAAATATCTGAGCTGCATTCAGGGGTGGCTCTACCATTCAGGGCTCCCAGTTGGTGCCCCACAAAGCGCTTCAGCACACCACCGCTACGTTCACTGACTTGGACGCAGCCATTGCTCCTTCTGAGTGTACAACCGCTTAGTCCACAGATAATTGCTTCGAGTCTTTGTGCATGCACTGTGTTTTCTCACTGTTGCTATGTGTGGTGCAAGTCAACTGCCTGTGGACTCTGCGTTAGGCATGCGCAAAGGACAATGGCAGCGGTCGCAGATGTTGCATATGCATGCAGGGCAACAGCAGCAGACAGGTCAGGTCAGTGATCTGGGGTCTGTGCTGGCCATGGGCCCATGGGGACAGAGGGAGGACTCACTGGGGAGTGAAAAGAGCATATGTGTGAGGTAGGGTGATAGCAATTTCATCCACATTTTACCCATCTCACGTATGCATCTGGGGACGAGGACAGAGGAGGGGCTGGGGAAATGGTCCATAGATTCTTATCCAGGAAACCAGTGAATTAAATCAATTTTTGTGCAATAAAGCCACCGCCCTAGCCAATAAGTGCAAGAAGAGAGGCAAGAGGAGGGCTCTGGAGAGGGGGAAGGAGCCAGAGTTTATCTAAAAGCATTGTAGCAGAAACGCATTCCCCCGTTCTGGTTTCATGCGTTCATCAGATCAGGTGAGACAAAGAGCTACTTTTTATTACTTTTTCTTATTTTTCTGATATGACTTCTAAACCAGGGGGAGGGAGGTAGCTATTCCTACATGATTACTCTTTGCTGTGCCCTCTTTTAAAGCTGCTATCAATTATTTTGGGTGAGAAATCTAGGGTTTCAAATTTAATCCCCAGGGTGAGGTAGCTATTCCTGCTTGATTTTTCTTGGCTTTGCCCTTTTTAAAGCTGATAAAAATTGTTTTGGAGAGACATGCTGGTTTGGTTTTTTAATAATGAGCATGGTAAACCCTTTCTGGCACTGAGTACAGACTTTGTTGATTCCCATTAATATATGTTTTCCTCCCTCCTTAACTATTTTAATTGGGTTTTACATTTATGATTTATTCATGATTTATTTTACTGTATTTGAGGGTCTTTTCACACGGACACACACACCGCACATGTGTGCAGGTGGGCCATCCATAGGAACACTGCAGGTCACCGCCGGTGGAGGGGGGTGCCCGTGGGAACACTGCCGGCGATGGTTGAGGGAGCATGCACACTCTTGTGCTCCACCCATCACCCACACATGGAGCAACAGGCTCCAATGCTGATTGCTCCATGCGTGGAGGTAGGTGGAGATGGGTGTGCGCCCATGGGAATGGGCGCACACCCACCTCCATCCACCGCGGGCACACACCCATCCCCCACCCACCGCGGCCCATTTGAAAATGGCCTTGATGTATTTGTGAAGTGTTCTGAATGTCATTGGGAGGGAGGAGGGGGGCTATATAAATAAAATTATTAGTAGTATTCAGCGTGGTCTTTTAAAATTATTCTAATAGCAATGTTAATTGTGGTTGGCCATGCCTCCTGCTGGAGGCCACACACCCCTCCTCACCAGCCTGTAACTCTACCAGCCACCACTGATTGCTTTTAGCTATGGGCAGCTTAGATACCACATACATTCTGTGGACAGTGGCCTTCACTGTCTTGCCCTTGCAGTTCCCTCCCATCTGCCCATTTCTTTACCTTCGGTGGTTCCACCCAAGCCCAATTTTAAAAATCCCATGCTTCCATGTGATAACAGCTGTAACATGTTTACATGACTTGGCTCATGCATTGACATGCCGGTTACATGCATTAGCAGTGCCGGTGCAACACACAAATACACGCAGCTTTGCAAAAACATTTTCAACCATAGTAACCAATAGCTGAGTGCACAGCCAATCCTGTGATGACACAATGCCAGCAGCGGCCAGTACTTGCTCATGTGCAGCGTGCAGCCAATCCTAGATAGTAGCCCCGCTCTGTAAACTTTTCAAAACATTTGGTGTATTGTCTACAGACTTCACAGATTCATGTAACGCAGCCATGGATCCTGAGAACTTCAGGGTGCTCATTATTGAGCCCCAGGCCTTCATAACTGCTGCCGAGCAGAACCTGCAAGTGACCCAGCAGATTGAAACTTTGTGCTGTCATTGGCTCAATGAGATTGCAAGGTACCGATGGGCTCTTGTTTGATTTGTGGCTGGGATAGTGAGGTGCACCACATTGCCGAGGCAGCTCCTGCTTGGCATCATGCCCTTGTATTCCTCCACTGACAACGAACTGTGCTCGGGAGAATCAAAGCCCTGCAAGGGGAGCTGATGAGTGCTGAGATGTACCTGTCAGGATACACGACTTCAATCACAAATGCTCTGAGTATGGCTGTACCCACTGAGAGACTTGTGTGGGTCAAGCAGAAAAGCACAGACTGGTGGGAGAATGTGCTGCTCTCTTGGCAAGAGTGGATCTCTAACTTTGGGATGCCCTGTCGCCTCATCCTACAGATAGCTGAGATCCATAGGCTGCGACTGAGAACAGAGCAAAATGATGCATTCACCCATCCCAGTGGAGAAGCATGAGGCCGTTACGATACAGAGACTCGCCACTCCAGACTGCTGTTGCTCTGTCACTCAACAACTTGGTGTTGGAACCTCCATGGTGGGCAGGCACCATCCTCATTCGTCATCAATGTTTGCACAGCAATAGTGAAAATGCTGCTGGAATGGGTGGTGTATTTGGCTGACCCTGCAGAGGTAATGAAGGACTTTCAGAGGGAGGGGTTCCTGTATTGGGGTGATTGATGGGAACCATATCGCCATCATCTGCCCAACCAATGGCAAAGATGACTACTTGAAGGGATTCTTCTCTGTGTTTCTCCAGGCTGTAGTGGACCAGTGCCCATTTCATGGATGTGCTGGCCAGGTGGTCGAGGAAGAATGATGACGGCCACATCTTCCACTGGTCCTCCTTGTTTGGGCACATGTACACCGGGGACTTTGGACCCGACACCAAAACCTGCAGTGAGGGAGTGCTTATGTAACCTGTTGTTCTGGGGGATTCTGTCCACTGCCCACTAAATCCCTGGCTTATGAAGATCTACAGCATTTCCCACACCCCAGAGAAAAGGTACTTCAACAGGTAGCTCAGCACCACATGCTGTGTTGTAGAGAGGGCTTTTGAAGCAGTGCTAGAGAGCAATCACAGCCAGGATCAATATCCAGCTAAAGACCGATCTCCTGTTAACCACTGTTCTCCACAAAATCTATGAGACTGGCAGAGCTATGTTGGAGAACCACTCGCCAGTTAGCTCTGGCCAGCCAATGCCCCTTTTCCAGGACCGGCTGATCTGGGACGCCTTGTGCCACCTCATAAACTGCATTGCTGTCACAAGCACCCAGCCTTAAGTGACAGTTAACTGATCATTAATAAAACCTTTTAAAATATTCAATAAAACCTTTAAAACTGTTTCCTGATGATTATGTTTTCCTCTAGCCCATCCAGCCCTCCCCCTCAATGGGATGGCAGACGTTCCCTCCTGGCACCCCCACCCTCCAGTCTGTGCTGTTTCCCACCCTTTCCATTCCCCATTGTCATTCCCAACCTGGCTACAGGCATGGAACCCATGCTTTTTCCTAGCTGGGCCTGGGAATGGCAATAGGAAGCGCAGAGGCACAGGTAGGAAGAAAAAGCCTCAGCCTTCTCACCAGATGTAGTTAATGAAAAGCACTCCAGCCACTATCTGCTGCAACCTTACAATCCAGGCACAGCAAAGGTTTCCAGAAGCACTCCAAGGCTGTGAACCTGAGCAACTAGAAGGGGCTGGACCCCCTCAATAACAGAGGCCTCAATTCCCACCTAAGTCACAAGATCAGCCAAAGATCATCACTTCAGTCTTGACTGGATTCAGTTTCAGTTGGCTCGCCCTCATCCAGTCCCCAACAGTATCAGGAAAGCCCTAAGATTGCAGGACCTAGGTCACATGAAAAAAACGAGATAGAGCTGGATGTGATCAACATGCTGATGGCACCTCACTCCAAACCTCCGGATGATCTTGCCCAGCGGCTTCAGATACACATTGAACAAGAGAAGAGACAAGATGGAACCCTGCGGGACCCCACAAAGAGAGTCCTGAGGGGATGACAAGTAATCCCCCATCACCACCCACTGAAGGAATAAATGAAACCACTCAAGAGCAGTGTTATTCTCTATCCCTTTACAAATAATTCCAAACATTCTGTTTGCTTTTTTCACCATGGCTGCACATTGAGCTGATTTCAGTGTATTGTCCACAATGACTCCAAGGTCTTTTTCTTGATTTAGAACACATCACTGGGTATTTTTACACACACCTTAAAGTTCTGGATTTTTCAATCTTCTGGGTTTACATGTCCACAAGTAAGTTCTGGATGCTTTGATCACACACACACTGCCCTGAGGCAGTGCCTGGATGCATTCTTCACACAAACACTGCCCTGAGGCAGCTTAAAGTAGCCGCAGCTGTAGACGTGACAGGCTGCCATGGAAACCGAGTGACCACAGCTGCCTGGAGCAAAGCAGTTTACCAGGAGAACTTTTTACACACAAAAGTTCTGGGAGAAGTTCTATGCAGAAGTTCAAAGATCCGGATGTTTAAGATCTGGTGAGTGATTTAGACACACAGAAAGTTCAGGATGTAACAGCAAACATCCAGGAGAAATGTGTGTGTAAAAACACCCATTGTGTACAGTTTGGGTTATTTTTCCCTATGTGCATCCCTTTGCACTTGATGACATTAAATTTCATCTGCCATTTAGATGCCCAGTCTCCCAGGATCTCCTGCAATTCCTCACAGTCTGCTTGTGTTTTAATTACCTTGAACAACTTCATGTCATCTGCAAATTTGATCACTTCACTCCCTTTTCAGATCATTAATGAATACATTAAACAGTACCAGTACCAGGCACCTTAGAGCACTGTAGGCTTTTCGCCCATGACTCTATGGTGCTGGCAGACCTGTACGTGATTGATGTTGCACACAACCTAATTGATGGGGCACGGACATATGGGTGCACATTATCTCGCATTTGCCTGCACAATGGGCTCCAAATCCTCTGGGACCCTGCCATGAGTGGGGGCTGCGTACTTGGTGCGGGATGGCCACATGGGTGGTGGGGGACAGGGTGAACATCTAATGAACGGGCAAGTGAATATTCACCTGGTGTCGGCTAATGTCTCATTTCTTTTCACCCTTTGTTTCAGACTCTATCTGGTAGTACCTTTTTCTGCCAGTGCCACACCTCACCTCCCCCTTTCCAGCATGAGGACTGGTTCCAGTCCAGTATGAACATCTGCCCAGTAAGGACAAGAAATTGGGCAGATACTCAAGTCTGAACCAGTTCAAGTCTGTTCCTGACCTGGTTCTGTCCTTGCCCTGTTTTGGTTCCTGAGTCTACCTGACCCCTCTGGAGCCAGTTTCTTGGCTTGCTTCTGTGTTGACTCCACTCCTGGTCTTGGTTCTAAAGTACAGCTATGTCCCTACCCATACTGTAACTCTTATAGTAAGTGCCTGATGTGGTTATCTGAAGGGAGTGGGAGGAGGCAAGCAGGATTTTCACTGCATACAAAACATGGGTGTAAACCAAAACTGGTTTTGAAAATAAAATATTTTTTTGTTTTGATGTATGCAACTCTATCTCAGTCTCCTTGTGCATACATATAGTATTTAATTACAAAATTGCTCACAGAGGTCTTATTATGCAGTACCTTGGCCTCATTTGCACACCCAGGGACAATGTTGAAGTTAAAGAGATAACGTTCATTCTAGGATTTCCTAACTTCAGTGTCTTTGACTTTGCAACCTTAATAACATCTGTAACATTCTCCTAATGTAGTTAAACCACACAAACTTCCAGTTACATAAATTCTCCTTACATAAGAGTTATATAAACACATAAGCACATGTACCTCCATTGATTTCAATGGGACTCAGCACATGTAAGTGTTTTACAAACCATTTCCATCCCTTCTCAGCACTAGCTCCCTTCAAAGACTTATAGGCAAGGCTTGATTTTCCTCTCAGCTCTAGAAGTATAAACTGGAAATAGATTCATTGAAATTGTTCGAGCAGCAGACAGCTGAGAACAGGCCTTAGATTCAGTGACAATTAAGGTTCAATTATTCCACAGTTTTAAAAAGCAAATATATGAAATACTACACATGGCTTTGAATTGCTAGGCCTTGTGAGAGGAAGGATCAGCTCATCATAAAACAAAGAGGTTATCTTGAATTTTAAGCATACAGTGGTAGTTAAGTTTACGTACAAGGAGCCCAAACGAGTACTGCTAGTGCTTAATCTGGGGAGGAGTAAGGGATGGGGAAGACGGGACATTGACCCTGGAAACATGGGAATACCCATATTTATTTATTCAGAGTTCTATTCCACCCTACCCTGAAGGCTCGTGGCATCTAATAATATAAAATAGCAATACAACTGCAATATAGATATACATATAAAAGTTAAAACCCAAGAAAATGTAAGTACTTTAAAAAAATGAAAAATAAAAATGAATTCCCAAACTCCGCCCCCACCTCCCAATACCTGACCAAATAAATAAGATTACATTGCCTCAGAGTAGGTGGTGGAGCTTTGCTGCCAATCCCCACGACTCCACCATTTCCTTTTCCCTTCCAACCTCTACTTGGTCAGCCCTTGCTGAAGGGCTGATTAAGTTTGATGGGAGCTGAAGTGGGGGGCTTGCACTGCAGCTGCCAACCAGTTGGTTGGTACTTCCCATCAGTTACAAGCTGTTAGGGGAGAAAAAAGGGACTGGTGCTTTTGCATTCAGCCATGGGTGGGGTCTTGTAGAGGAGCAGTTGGGACAGGGCCGGGGAGAGGTGCTGGGGCTGAGCCCTGACACTCCAAATTCAGTGGTGAACAATGCTACACAAGAGCAAAGTATTTGTTGCCACTAGGGATGCTCTGAATAATTAATTAATTAATAGTAAAGTCATGAGTATTCTCTGAGGATCGGTCTGTGTGCTCGGGCCACTCCTCGGACTCTTGGCAAATACTTACTGAGTTCCAAGGCCAGGGTGGGGAGTCAGGTTGGGGTAATTAATGGGGAGTGGGGGGCCTAGCAAGTGAGTCAGGTGTGGAGTGGGGGTGCTTAAAGGGAAGTGAAGGGTCTAGCGGGGGGTCAGGGTGGGTTCCTTACCTTCCAGAGGGGTCCCGCTCCAAGGTGTGGCCTCTTCCTGGCTGGTAAGTTTGAATATAAAAAATCCCACTGAGCACTCTCAGAAGGGCCTCAATTTCCCTTTCTGAGCATGTTCAGCCCTGTTCAAAGATTGCACTGGCGCTCCCAAAGCCATCTTTGAAAAGGGCTGAGCATGCTCAGAAAGGGCCATTCAGGCGCTTCTGAGCATGCTCAGTGTCCCTCCAAAAAATGTTTTACCAGATGGAAAGGGCCCATGCATTGGCGTGGGAACCCTCTGGAAGGTATGAAACCCACCCTGACCCCCCTGCTAGGCCCCCGACCCCCCCTAAGCAACTCATGCCTAGCCCCTGCTAGGCCCCCACCTTCCCTTCCCTGGCCTCCACAGGCCTATTACCTCCCCAAACAGTGGGGGCCAGGGAAGGGGTAGACAGGGCCTAGCACTAGCCTCCTACCCCCTCCCCTGCACTCGGACTCAATTAGTTCCGGAGGCCCTGCCTCGAAAATTTAAAACCTGGTAAATTGAGTTTGAAAGCTGCGGTCCTTGGCGTTTTCCAAGGAAAACCAAGGACCGAGTTTCAGGACTAGTTGCCACTATCATCCATCACATACATTGAGTGGATTGTTTACATGCACTTACACTCCCATTTCTACATAGCTGGAAAAGTCTTCTCTAGATCCATGCAAGAGGC
This sequence comes from Sphenodon punctatus, assembly GCA_003113815.1. Classification (NCBI taxonomy): domain Eukaryota; kingdom Metazoa; phylum Chordata; class Lepidosauria; order Sphenodontia; family Sphenodontidae; genus Sphenodon; species Sphenodon punctatus. The sequence continues at coordinate 1,807,630 of QEPC01001035.1, read as the reverse complement.
AATTGAACATTCACTGAACTGCTGCACAAAGTAGCCTGTGTACAAGTTTCTGCCTACATTTCCCCCTCATTATGTTGGCCTTATTCCTAGTTGTGTTGCACAACCTGATGTCCTCCACTCACCACCTCCTCTTCCTCCTACTTCACCTCAAATTATGAGTAAAGAAAGGCAGCTGGTGTTTCAATGTCATGTTACTGATTCAGCACTTGCATACCTTTCCTCTGAATCTTTTCCCCTAATGCCTCCTCTTTGCCAGGGACTTGATCTTCTATCCACTGAAGTAAAGGGAATCTCATTGACTGCAATAAGAGCACCATTATGGAAAAGGTGAGGTGTGCAATTCGCTTTCATTATTATGATAACAAAAATGAACATTTTCATTTTCATTTTCATTATTGTAAGAACAAAAATGAAAATAATAATAGCGAAAACAAAAATGAATTTTCATTTTTGTTGTTATGAAATACTGGGGGAAAACTGAAAAACACATTTCCGGATATACCTTTTTTGTTTCCTATTCAATTATGATGAAACATGAGAAGATTGTACCCCCAATGGAGAGTACTATGTGTCCCAAATATCAGAAAGATTGGATAAAGGAAACCGATTTCATAAGCAATTGAATTTTGTGATTTTAAGAAAAGCTGCATACACATTCCTGGCTACAACTTCTTTGCCTTCCATTCAGTTTGCATGAAACCTGGACCTGAGAAGATTATGACCCTCCCCAAGATTACCATCCCTGCCAAATTTCAGAATGATTGGATAAAGGGTCCTGATGTTATAAGCCATTAACTTTAAAATGCATTTCTGGCAATAACATTTTTATATTCCATCCTGTTTATAAGATATTTGGCAGGAATGTATCCCACACCTTCCTTGTCATCTCTGCCAAAACACAGGACAATTTGATAAAGGGAACTAATTTAATAAGCAATTGAAGTTGTCCCCTTGAAGACCATTATTCAGATAAATAGCAGCGCATGCAGTGCCAGTCAGAAGCAGCCACCTGGCATGACAGGGGGAGGGAAGCTGTAGGAGGGAGGATGGGGAGCAACCCAACAGACTGACAGACACATTCACTGGCCAATTACTGCATGCTTCCAGCTTTACAGTTCCAATTAGTGGTGGCTTTGAGGCGGGCACAGAAGGAACATAACTAGGACTGCAAGAGGGAGCCCTCAGACACCGCTCCCCAAATAACAGTTAATTCAGTGTAGCTGGGTCTTACTTCTGTTTTACTCCTGAAGCTTTCACACAAACAGAGCATTAAACTGAAGTTATTCAGGGGTAGAGTCAAGAGTACACTCCTCTTTGATTTGTATTTTGAAGTAATTATTCATGTGAACCCGTATCAGTGTAACGGTAGTGGCCTCAGTTCGGAGATCATTACATCTCAGCAAGGGAGGAAATTGACACAGTTCTACTTTGGTTTGTACTGTTCATCTGAATGCTTCTGAAGTGGAGTAGTTACTTTGATTTAATTAAATCAAAATAGTTACTTTGGTTTGCTTCTATTTGTCAGATCGTGGTCAGAGAAAGACGGTGCACTGGGCAGGCAGTTGGCTAGCAACTCTTGCCAGTGGGATTGTATGAGCAGATGTCAGGAAGAACAGTGAGCTTAATTGCAAATCTTGTGCACCGCACAAACAGCACACACACATCTCATGTGCACGCTGCACACATACCGCGTGTGTGCAGAGTTCGTAAATGAAGAGTTCTCATGGGCAGAAACATTTTGGGTTTTCCATGTTTCAACAAATTAAACAGGGTTCTATCTATTGATGCCTATGGAAAGGAAGAGAAGGTGGGTTTGGGGAATCCATGCAGCCCTATAACCACCAGTCCATGCAGGCAGGACTATAGTCCACGCACACAGCACACACAAGGCATGCAAACCACGCATGTGGTTTAAGCCTCTGTTTATAGGAGTAGGTGTTTGGGATTGAGTCCATTGCTGTTTGATGATGTGGCAGCCCTGCTAAAACTGCTTCACCTGAGGCTATAAAAGGGCTCTAGTAAAAGCTAGGGAAGAGAGAGGAAAAGACCCAGCTCTATGGATCAGGGATAGGGCTGAAACTCGTTCTCAGTATTTTCTCATTTTTAAAAATGAAAATCATGTTTCTCTGTTCATTCAGAGAAATAAGAACAAACTGAGAAAAGGCCTGGAAAAAATGATAAAGTTTTGAGAAAAATAAAAAATAAAAAAGTACTTACTGCTGCAGGGCTACTGGCCTCCAGTCTGGTGGCTACTCACTGCTCCCTGCCTTCCATCATTCTGCAGAGAGCTAATATTTATTATTTCATTTATTTCATAAATTTATACCCCGCCCCTCCTGCCATGCAGCCCGGGGTGGCTTCCAAAACATTAAAATACATTAAGCTTGCTCTATGCATCCTCAACCAGACTGCACTCTGCAGAGCTTAGCTGGGACCTGACAGTCAATTATCTGAGTGGGGAGGGGAGCAGGGAAACCTCTACAGCAGGGAACAGTGAGCAACCACGGGACTGGAGGCCAGCAGCCCAGGAGTGAGGCAAGTCAGCTGGTGTCTTGGGGTGTCCTGGGATGCCCCAGTATTTTTTTTTTCTTTTTGCAAGGAATCTCACAAGATCTCGCACTGGGACCAAGATTTTGGCAAGATCTCAGTCCTGGTGTTCAAACTCATGAGAATTTTTAAGATTCTCATTTCAGCCCTGCTCAGGGACATCCGGGTCCCACAACCACCACACCAAAACCAAGGAGTCGGGCAAGATCAGGGCCCATACTTCAGGGAGCTGGAGTGGGAACCCCTATATAGATATAGGAGTAAAGCATTGTTTTTTCTACCCTGGGGAGGATTGCCTCGTGGGTCTGCAGACAGCCTGAGAAATACAGGTTGCAGGGCTGCATTGGCACCATTGCAGCCCTGCAACCTGTATTTCTCATACGTGTCCTCTAAAAATGGCATATCTGGTCACCCTACACCCACTTGATGTGGGCCCCACTGGGACAACCCTACTCCTTATGGGCAGAGAGAGTAGAAGATGACCTTATATCACAGCGACCTGGTTTGGCACAGTCCTTCTGAAATATCAGTGCTGCTGGTTTTCATTATGAAGACAGGGTACTGGACTGGATACACCATTGGTCTCTCTGATTGCCACAGTTCTTACTCTTCCTTCTGTTTACATGTTATCCTCCCATTCTCTCAGTAGCCTAGAGGATTCACTATTGGCCTGCCCTACCTGGGCTCTCTGGGCATATGTCCACAGTCTTCCCACACTGTGTCTTTGAGGATTCCACCCAACATTTCTGCCCAGCAATGGAGACAAGACACAGAATCCCTCTAGCCTTCCCTGAGCTGATCTCTGATCTCATTGCTCTGTGTATTAGAATGTCAACTTTTCCCCAGCAAGGCAGCAAACATATGACCTGAGCTTCAGGTGGGGAGCATTATCTAGACTCAACCTGTAGCTACCAGACAAGTCTTCCTGCTAATCACTGCTGATCGCTTCACTCTAGCCCCCAAGGCTTCCCCAGGAGGTTTTTATATCTTTCTTGACTGGTGAAAGACTTTTAGATTACAGCCAGTTTAACTTTGCATGATGGACAGTAAGAAAAAGCGAACCATCTTGACTTGTAAATGTAAGATTGTTGTTCCGGAAATAGAAGTGCTAGTTCTCAAATTGTTGCACCAGTAGAAGCAGCAGGGTTGGTACCGGAGACGATAGCATGTTGTCCTGTGCTGCCGTTCTGACAGAATGGCCAAATACGTGCTTGCTTGGAGGACTAGGGCACTGGGGAAGTGGGACCACACTGGTAGTGGGACTACACAAGCACCTTTGCACTCTGGAACCCCAAGAGAATCCATACAAGGAGGGGCCTAAGGGAGGTGGTTGGGAAAGGGAGTTCTTTACACACCATGTATGATGCTAACCTGAGTATTGCACTGACACTGAATATAGACAAGTCAACTACACCCATACATATGCAGATACGGTGGCCAGGAACACCATGGCAAAAGCAACAGGGAGGGTACTAATCCAGCCCAAGGTTGGTTCTAGGCTCCAGCCCACTGATTACTACAGAAATGGATCCTTCAGGCCTTGTGTGTTCAGAGCAAGTGTGAACTTCACCCATAGGGGATACATTCCTTCCTTGCTGTATCAAAGGAAGATTTGCACAACTAGAGACTCTGCACAACTAGAGACTCTGCCCCTCCTTTCCTAAAGGCTTATTTGGCAGTCTCAAGTTCTTCCCACGCAAAATCTTTCCACTGCTCTGAGCTGGAGCTCACAAACCTAGCTCCAGGCCAGTCTCTAGCTGAACCCGACCACTTGGACAAGCATTTCAGAGATGCCTTTCGAACTTGTATTCCCAGTTTCTAGGACGATACTACTATGTCACAACCGTGCATTCCCCAGCATGTGGCTACAATTACACACTTGTTCCCACGTGTGTTATCCTCTTCAAGTCAAAGTTGCTGGCGGTCTTTCATTCTCTCTCTGCTTTTATCTGTTGGCCTCTTCAGTGTAGGATGCATGCCTATCCCTAGCTTAAGAAAAGAAGGAATGCCTTCAGGTGTGGTGCTCAGAATGATTGCACAAATCTGGTCCATTTCTTATTACTGTTACATTTAGTGCCAAGAAGCCCTAGTCAAGGACCAGGGTCCCATTATATGACATACTGTATGGGCAAAGGCTCTGCTCTGAAAAGTCAACAAGCTAAGAATCAGGGCCAGCATGGGGATACAGATGGGGAGCACAAGGTAACGATGAGACAATACTGCTCTACATAATATGCAGGGAAGTGGGCACACCAGCTGTGCCTGAACACTACCCATCTTTCTGCAATACAGATGGACTTCAACCTGACTCTCTTCATTACTATCATTTTTACAGCACTTTAAGTGTTCAAAAGACTTTGCAATCCTTGTCTAGTTCACTCGCAACACAAACCGGTGTGGTTGGTTCTAATTTTCCCCAGTTTTGCACATGAGGAATTTGGGTTAACAAGGCTAGAATTGGCCCTGGTGCAGAAAAAAAAATGGGACCCTATGGCCCCCTCCCTGCAGCAGGGGATGCAGCTGGACCACCTGTCCCTATTATTTATTTTATTTATTTATATAAAATGTATATCCTGCCCCTCCTGCCCGCAGCCCGGGGGGCAGTGAACAACAATATAAAATAAAACAATTAAAAAATACAAATACAGGTGGGGAAAGACTCTCCCCCACCACCATCCTTACCCCTCGCCAAAAGCCTGGCGGAACAGCCAGGTCTTACATAAATGCCGAAATAGCAGGACAGTGGCAGTCAACCAAGCCTCCTCCAGGAGTGAATTACACAGTATGAGGGCGGCCACCAAAAAAGATCTAACATCAGTGGTCACCCACCTCACCTGGGGAACCTCCAAAAAGGCTCCCACGGATGTTCTCAAGGGTCGCACGGAAACATGGGGAGTGAGGCGGTCCAGCAGATAAGAAGGACCCAGGCCGTGAAGGGCTTTAAAGGTTAAAACCAGCACCTTGAACCTGGCCAAGTGCTTTATAGACAGCCAGTACAGAGCCTGGAGCACTGGTGTCATGTGCTCCCTGTGACCCGCCCCCATAAGGAGACGGGCCGCGGCATTCTGCACCAGCTGCAGCCTCCAGACCAGCTTCTCAGGCAGCCCCACGTAGAGCTGCATTATAGCTACATCCTTGAGGCAGGGGGTGGGGTCCTGAAGCTGAGAGATAGTGACTTGTCCAAGGCCACCAAGTGAATTCATAAGGCTGGACTTGAGCGCTGCTCTCCCAGGTCCTGGCAGAGGGAGTGTGTGGCCGTTTGCCTCTGTGGCCAGAGTAGCCATGCTTGGAGTTGCCCAAGAGTAGCCATGCTTGGAGCTGCCCATTTGAATCTGTCCCCACGCACTCCACCTGAGTGGGTGCTCCATGGCAGTGCCACTCAGCAGCCACGGACACTGCCACTCCATCACATTGCTAGTTTTAAAAGACCTATGCTCTTTACTAGAGCTGGGTGAGTGGTGAGGAGTAATTTATTTGACCGTAACTATTTTTTCTATTATTTACTAATTGCACATGAGCAAATCACAAACCCCAGAAAATGATCTGGTTTTACAGAAACTGTTCAATGAATAATAAACAAATATAAGTTGCGTGGTGAGTCCAGTTCCCTGACTGGACAAACATTGTTCTAGGCATGAGGGTGCTAGTTCTCAAAGCACTGCACAGGGATGAGTTCCATTAATGTGAACAGGGTTTGCCAACATGGGTGTAGCGAGGTGAAAATGGGGCCTGGTGCAGAAGATGGAATGGGCCTCCTTAGGGGTGTGCATGTCATTTTTGTTATTATTACAATAACGATAATAACAATTGTCACTTTCGTTATCGTTATTGTAATAATGAAAACAACAATTGATAATAAAGACAATGATAATGAAAATGACGGTGTCATTATTGTTGTCATTATTAGTGCAGTGACAGTTGGGTTTTGGAGGGAAAATGTGGAGAGGGGAGGAGGGAGCAGACATCTCAGAGCCCTAAACAGGGTTGAACTCTTGAACTGTGCCTGTGTTGGGAGGGGCAAGCAGCTCAGCAGTATCTGATGGATGTATCGCCGTCCAATGAGCGGGACAAGCAGGCCGCAGCAGTCTCATGGCAGTCTGTGATTGCTCAATGCCTGCTGCCTGCCACAACCAATCAGGGGGGCTCTGGTGACTGAGGATGCACACTACTGTACTGAGCTTCACCCATATGTTTGATGCTCATTGCAATATTGCAGCCCAAGCAAATATTGACAAATATTCCTAGAAGGCAAATTCTGAACTTGTTAAGTGCACAAGATTCAGGTTCCAATCCTCAAAGCATTGCACCTCAGAAAGCAGGGTCATAGCTATAATAACTGCAGGCCCCATATGTCTGTGGTGCCCACATATCTGTAGAATGTAGAATGCATGGGCACGCCAGAGTGGTAGGGGGAGGGCACTGCAACCCTTTACAACTGCGGCAGTGAGGGGCTGGAGAACAGAAGAAGAACCGGTGCGGACAGCGATGTGCCGCGGCTTCTCTTGTGCATGTCAGGGCAGGATTTTGAGCCCTGACATGCGTGAGGGATGCCGCGGCACATCCCCATTCACACTGGAAGGAAGTCGTGACACATCACCGTTCGTACCGGCTCTTCTTCTGCTCTCCGGCTCCTCCCCGCTGCTGCATCTTCCCTCGTGGGTCTTGCCGCCGCAGTTGTGAATGCGGCCTCAGTCCCAGACCCTGCACTCCTCTAGAATTTCTCAGATAAGGGAGTCCTCCACAATGCTCTCATAGACTGCCCAAGACAGCGAAGAGAAGTTCTTCCTCCTTATCCCTTAATGGAAAAGTAAGGCAAACTATAACCCAGAGATGAATGAAGAAAGTATTCTGAATGTCAATAATATCATTTCAGTATATTTCATAAATATTTAAAACTATTCTAAATATATATATATAATTCTGTTTTTAAAAATGTACGGTAAAATATTGAAAGGCACCTAAATCACACTGGAAGTCAATGGGACCTTGGAACCTAAGACACTTGGGCACTTTTAAAACTGTTGCCTATAATTACTGAAGGATGACAGATTTCATTGCTTACATAGGCTGAGTTCATGATTTATGAATAGTCAGAGCTCAAGGCAAATACCTCAGGAAATTCGCTCCCCAAGCAAGCTACAGCTGTATTCTGCTCAATCACATTTTCCTCATTCACACCTGTTACCCTCCTCAAATATTATACCTGTTTTACCATTCCAGCTGCCAATCAAATGTCTAATGTCAGACTGCTGGCCGCTCCCAATTGCCGTGGAACCTTTCAAGATGAGGTCAACAGCTCAGGTAATTCTGAAGTGGATTAATTCTGACATCAGAGACACCACAATCAATCACCATCCTTTCCTCTCTGGTTAATGTCTGTGATGCAATTTGGTTGATTGTAATGAGTCAGTGCTATGAACAGGACAGGACAGGTAAATGAAGAGTTCTCATGGGCAGAAACATTTTGGGTTTTCCATGTTTCAACAAATTAAACAGGGTTCTATCTATTGATGCCTATGGAAAGGAAGAGAAGGTGGGTTTGGGGAATGCTATGACTCCCCTTTGAGAGGCGGGGTGGTATGAGCATTGGGGGTGGGTGGTGATGCTACGACCATCCTCTAGGGGGATACAAATAATGGGGGAGGTTGGAACTGTGGGGGGTGGAGAGGGGGCTCCCTTGGGTGAAAGTCAAGGGAGTTGGTGGGAAGGATGGATTGGGGGTTAGAGAGAGAGAGAGAGAGAGAGACTTGGAAAGCAACTGAACAGCACAACTCTCAAGGAAGCTCTGGATCCCAAGAGGATGCAATCAATAATTTAATAATAATTTTTTTTAGATGTGTGTATATATATATATATATATATATATATATATATAATCACGACTGCTTATATATATGAGAGGGAGAGAGCTCCCCTAAGCCTCTGCAATAGGGCATGGTAATGGGTATAAATTCAAAATAATAATAATCATAATTAATTAAAAATAACAAATAGGTATGTTTGATAAAAACTGGAATTGGTCAAATGTGGTTTTCAAAAGTTTTTTTTCTTCTTCAAATGAAGGAAGTTGAGTGTAAAGTCTTGCTTTGCTTAACCAATAGAAGTTGTGCATCAGGGAAATGTGGTAGTCCTCCTGGTTCCTTTGTGAGAACAGGCCTAGATCCTACAAACACTTATTTGGGAAGTTCTATTGATATCTATGTATCCTGTGATTAAAGTTAAGCTTATAATTTGTTTCTCAGGCTCAGGTCTAGTAACTAGTTTTATGTGAGAAGGACATTTGCCAAACTCCTAATTAAGCAATACAGCAGGATGTATGATATTGTGTAATATCAGGTGTGTTGCTAGGCATGGGGCCAAACAATCATGTATCTTCATTCACCAAGGTGTGCTGCTGTTCTGCAATAGCAATGTGATCCTCCAGCTATACAGGGCTGTGACTGACTGCTAACACCGGTGTTATCTGCCCATAGGATAGCTCTGTGATGCAGCTGTTCTACTGTGCACTAGGGTGGTTGTAGGGCTGTTTCCACTAAAAAAAAAAAAAGAAGCGTATTTTATATGTATCCTCATTTTTCTTATCCTGAAGAAACACAGGGAAAGAATTACATTGTTCTATAAATGTCACCATTATGATGATGTATTATAATGTATCCAGTATAAAACCATGCAGGGTGACATTTAGACCAGTTAGCACCAATGCGGATCTTAGCATCAGTGCAGAAGTTCCATTGAAGTGAGTGAGACTTGCACAGGACAGTTCTCCGCGATTAAAGTCAATGGGAGTTTGCCACTGACTTCAGCGGATGGAGAGTTGCACCCATAGTGGTGCACAAGGTGCTAGCACTGGAACTAAATGCATTGAGGATAGTGTCAGTGATGAAGACAGTGGGTAAAAATAAATGTGACAGTGGACTGGTTTGGCCTGCTGCAGCACGTTTGTGCACAGACCCCCCACCCCACCCCCGGCAAGTGTTGTGGTGCCTTCCTGGCTCCCAGTGAGGGCTTTTGACATGGCAGCAACCCCATCGGGAAGGAAGATGGGCCAGCACCCCACCCCTGTGAAAACTTCTTTCTCGGTGGGGACCTTTGCAAGTATCATGAGCACTGCTAGAAAATTTTCAGAGTAGGTGAGGGCAGAGTGTTGGTCCCGCTCCTCCCTGACTCACTCTGAACTTTCTTAGTGGTGTTTAGGCCACTTTCACGGGTGCCCCCCTCCCCCTAGAGTCTCGGGCCCAGGCTCAACTGAGCCTCCTCGCTCCGTGGTAACTGCATCCCTGCTCCTACATGTACAAGGATGACAACATGCGTTGGGAGCCAAGTTTCTCATGGGAAATGGTATGGGAATGTTTTCTGTTTCACAGTTATCTTGTTTGTTGCTTTTACAAAATTTTCTCATGATGATAAATAGATGGATGATGAGATGATGGGGAATCTTAAGAACAGGAAGTGACTGCTGCATAAAAGCATCTGGATCTTATTATATAAACAAAATGTGGAAGGAAATATAAAGGTTATAACTATTTCAAATTTCCTCATGCTTCCACTTTTAACATCTTCCGCCATGGTTCCCCGAATCCTGGCTCCCAGTTTAGGACGATGAGATGCAGTCTTCCCTGTAAATATGCTTCTCCAGCTGAATTATCCATTTTAGGCTCTGCCCTTATATAGCAACACTTCCCAGCATGCTTTTCCAGTACCTTGTCCTTTCAGTTTGGCAGAGACAAGCACCTATAATTTTAAGGTGGCCATTTTTCAACTAGCTGCTGCAGATCACATGGTTTTGTCTCTTTTCTTTGGGAAATTTGGGCAGTATTTTTAGTTTATCTTCTCTCTGTTTCTTTCCTGTCTCTGATTTCTGGGGCCATGCCATTCCCTATTGGGAATATATAATGATGTGGTTTGGTATAAACATTGTATCAACAAGTAACTGGGGCTCTTTACTCAGTTAAGCTGGTTATTTCTAGGGAATGCCAAGAAATCATTGCTGGCGGTGCTCCTGGATGTTCCTGAGCACTTCCCAGCCTGCCCTGCCTCTGCTCCACCTGCACATCTGGTGGGCAGCCTTTAATTGGACTGCCGACCCACGGGTGAGGCGGGGCAGAGGTGGGGCAGCTGTCTGTGTGAAGACACCCAAAGTTACACTTTTAAAGTGGGAAAATGTAATGAGTAATAAAAGCTGTCACTCGCCCAGGAGCAAATCTTGCTTGTACTTGGACACTGAAGAGCAAAATCAGATGCAGTTGAAACTATGGCTACATGGTGGAGAAAACCAGAGGAGAAACAATTGTCCTAGCCCAGTCTTTAGAAGTTATATTGGCAAACTCCCTGGAAAAACACAATACCAAACTCAAAACTCACTGTCTTCCTTTTCTCTATTACTAGCGTTTTCCAGCAGTTCTCAGTGGCCTTATTAAAACTCAGCTTTGGGTGTTGGCTATGATGATAGTCAGCATTTCCATGCTTTGACCCACGTAAAATTGCGGGCTACTGTCATGTCAGCAAGTGCTGCCAGATATTAGCCTGGGCCATTCCCTGGGCGGTGTTGGCACTTAGCCTGGGCTGTGAGTTGGGGGAATCCCCAACTCACAGCCCGGGATAAGTGCCAACACTGCCTGGGGAACAGCTGCCCGATCGGGTGTAAAGGGTGCCATAAAGTTTGTACGTCCGCTTCACCTACTGAGGTCCAGGATGGTGGCGGGGGTCGGATGCCATGTAGCCCATCTTTGGCTGCCATAGCTGGCCAACAGTTGGGGGGTGGGCCACTCCACGCAGCACAGGGGCGGGGCGGGGCTGGGCGGACACATGTCCTTCCGTCTCCCCACCCTCTCCCCGGCTCGGCCTGGCCCGGCTACCATAATGTTTGTTTGGTGGCCGGCCAACTCCCAGCCGGAGTGACAGTTTCTACCACTGCCCAGAGACATCCGTGGCAGTGGCAGGAGCCATCACATTTGAAAGCATCCTTTTTCCATTTGCCTTTTGTGAATACAGCATACAAAATGCCATTGATCATTTGCTTAAGAAGCAAAATTTGTGGTGGAGTTGGTACAATGCTTTAGAATTAGATACTGCACTCTTATTCACTGTGTCAGGAATCCTCAAACATTGTGCTCCAGAGTGGTTCTCCTATTGACCACATTGTGCTTAGTGCGTAGTAGTACTTTCCTCCTCAAGTAGTTACTGCCAGAATTTGCAGGATCTCATGGATTAGCCTCTCTAGATGGGAGCCAAGGAGCTGGATTCTCTGACCTCTCTGTGCCTGTTTGCCCTCTTTCCCTTCAGTTGCTTTGTGTATTTTTATTGCAGGAGTGGAGAACCTCTGGCCCCATGGGCCAAATCTGGCCGTGGCTGTTGTTTATTTGCCCCCTTTCCAATACCTTGATCTGCCCAGTTATTTCAGTCTTTACCCTCAAGCGCTGAATGACTGAGCTCAGGGGAAAGGGAACGGAGATTATGAAATGTATTCAAGGACAGAGGATGGATCCATGGCACAGATCCATGATCTGAACCCTCATCTTCTTTCCTCCATTTGGAATGCTGCCCTTCATCACCCCCGTTCCCAACTCCTTTAAATCCTGTGGAGCTTGTGCTAATGTTCAAAGTTGCCCATAGGAGGGAAACAGTTTACCACCTGTCTTTTACTAAAAGCTTGGTGAGCTAGACACTACCTTTTACTTAGGGTGTATTCTCGCAATCATCATTGATGTGAGTCTGTTAATTTAGAAGATGGAATTCCCATGAAGTCATAACTGGCAACTGCCTCCCTCCAAGCTCTGCTCCCCACACCTCCTTCACAATGATCACTTGGGCAGGAGGCAGGAAATTGCAAAAGGAAGTGGGGAGAACAATCTGGCCAAGACAGTAGCACAAAGAGACAGGAGAGGAAACACATGCCAGGAAGAATGGTGTACAGAAGGAAGTGGGAAGACAAACAAATAGTAGGGATGTGCACCAGAGCCCCATGTCGTTTTTCATTTTCATTAATGTTGTCATTATCAAAATGTGTCATTTTATCGTTATCGTTATCATGACAATGTCATTTTTGTTATTGTCATTATCGATACCGATTTCAAATGAAGATTTTTATTTTCATTATCATTATCGATATCATTTAGTCTCGTGATCTCGCGAGACCAAAAACCGGAAATGGCATTTCAATCACGTGTGTTGGCGTGTGTGGTGGCGTGGTGTCTGTCTGGCTTGTGTGAAAAATTGGTTGTGAGCTTGTGTGTGTGTGTGTTGTAGCTGTGTGTGTGTGTGTGTGTGTGTGTGTGGTTTGGTTTGTGCATGAGGATGGAAGGTGAAGGAAGCAGTGGTGGTGGTAGGAAAAAGAAAATGAAGCTGAGGAAGGTCAATGTGGAGGAGGAACAAATGGAGGACCAGTCTGGACCATCTGGTGAGGTGGTCACCAGAGAAGGATGAGGGCAAAGGAGGTGTCACTGCTGCCAGGTTTTTAAATTTTATTTTTGTTTATTGTTCCATATAACTTTGAGGACAAGAATAATACTATCCTTCAGAGCGAGCTTGCTGGCGTGCGGGTGGTGGGCAGTCAGGCACAAACAGTGGGCATCAGCGGGTGGCAGCGGAGGGGCAGGATTTGCATGTGTCTCATTTCTGGGTCTGCCAGAGAGAAGGGGGGGGGCTCTTCCAGCAGTCAGGCACAAGCCAGAGCACCCACACAGAGACGTGCCAGACAGGGTCTCAACTTGCCAACACTAGCACCCCAAGAAGGGTAGGATTTTCACGTGTCTTATTTCTGAGTCTGCTGGGGGGGGGGGGGCCTGTCTNTGCAGATGCTACAGCACCCCATGTGGTGGTGGAGTATGTGGGAGAAAGGGAAAGAGGTGAGTAGGCAGCACTGCAGCACCATCCATCCCCTTGGTGTGGGAGAATGGGTATTGGTCTGGGAAGGACTAGAGGCATCACCATGAATGCATGATATTATGTAGGGGTTTATGTGTTCCCGTTTCAGAGAGGGTGATGATGAGGATGCCGCCGCTCCAGGCCCATCAAGGTGGACATCTCAGGGCCAAACCAGGCAAATGAGGTCCACGGTATGGAAATATTTCCATACCCCAAAAGGCGGATTTTCAGAATGCAAGGTAAGGCACGGGGGCTGGAACAACAGGGAATGGATTGCCCTATGACCTGTTAGGAAGTCCCCCACAGAGAGAGAGATTGGCCAGCCACCCACTTGTGGAGACAGAATGGAGGCAGGGCTTGATAGACCATTGGTCTGACACAGTATGGTATTTCTTATGTTTATGTTCTTTAGATCTGCGACAAAAAAATCAAGAGGGGGATGCAGGGGACCACGTCAGGGCTGATTGCCCATGTGGAGACCATCCACCTCATTGAGGTGATGCAGGATACGTCTCAGACTGGCAGGAGCAGGGAGGAACACCAGGCGGACGAAGGCACCAAAAGAGGTGCCATGCCAGTCCTTCCCCCTCCAGCTTCTCCGAGGATTCTCCAGCTCCCCGGCTAGAGGAGACCCCCGAATCGAGGGCATTTCAGGGCTCACTTAGGAGGCCCACGCCCGAAATATGGAGGACAGGTTGTTGGAGCATTTTGAGGAGCTCCAAATAAGGGAGTGCCAGACTGAGGCATACAGGGAGTATCTCAGGACTGAAAAAGATGCCCTGGAATAATTCCGCCAGTCTCTGGTGGCATGGAAGGCATCCATGGAGGGGGCCCTGGAAGTTGCGAGGCGACATGGGGCAGAGGTGGATGATGTGCCCGCACCTCGGTCCCGCGCACCATTGTCCCCTTTTCTCCATGTTCCAGGGACAGATCCATAGACCCCTAAATTATTTTTCTATGTCTTTTTATATTGTTAATGTTTGTTTTTTCAAATGTTTTTCAAACATTAAAATGTTTTTTCAAAAGTTTTTATAAAAGTTATATTTGTTACCAGCTGAGTTTGACCGGTCCAATCTTTTATCCCTCTGTGCTGCTTCTGGCACGTGGCAGAATCTCACCGTATATACAGCTTGTCAGATCCCTACCTGACAGCAGCAGCACATGAAGCGTATTAGCCCCAAGAAGTGCCAGAAGGGTCTCAACTTCCCAGGAAGGGCAGGGTTTGTGTCTGTGTGGGTGTGCCAGAGAGAGGGAGAGAGACTATGGCAGTCTGGCAGAGGCATAAGCGGGCATCGTCAGGTGCACTGCCCGCTCTCACAGAGAGATCGATGCATGGGAGGAAACCTTGGGAAGCTGAGTTGGGATATATAATACTTGGTTACATTTGTCAGTTGGTCCCTTTGAAGCCCTCAAGTGGAGAGGTGTGTTTAGCTTGTTGAAAGATCGCCCCGGGGGGGGGGGCAGACTTGCAGACAGTGCCCCAGGTAGAGCAGCTAGCCAGGTATATCATATTTTCTGTGAGAGGGTGCCAGAGAAAAAGAGACAGAGGCTCTTTGGCAGCGGGCAGCAGGCAGTGGGTACTGGTGGGCAGAGGGGCTCTTTCACCTGCTGATGCCCACTGCGGCTGCTGGCTGTGGAGGAGTAGGCTGGTGGGGGGGCAGGCTGGCAGGCGGGCACCGGTGGCCACTGGTCAGTCAGGCATGAACAGCAGCAGCACTCAGATGATGGTTCTTGGGACTGGAGTGACTGCTTCTGGATGCAGTGGAATGGAATGACAGTCCCCTGTGACTGGAATGATGGTCCCAGAATCTTGATGATGGTTCCTGGGACTGGCATGACTACTTCAGGTACCGTGGAATTACAGTCCATGGGAGTTTATTTATTTATTTATTTATTTAAAACTTGTATCCCACCCCTCCTGCCCAAAGGCAGCTTGGTGCAGCGAACAACACAAAATATTTAACAATAAAACATTTAAAAACAAATCAACAAATCTGAAAACAAATCATAAAACTCCCACTCCCCTTCCCCCTTGCCAAAAGCCTGGTGGAACAGCCAGGTCTTACATAAACGTTGAAATGACAGGAGGGTGGGGGCCAACCGAGCCTCCTCCGGGAGTGAATTCCACAGCACAGGGGCAGCCACCGAAAAAGATCTCACATCAGTGGACACCCATCTCATCCGGGGAACCTCCAAAAAGACCCCCATGGACGATCTCAGGGGTCACACGGGCACATGGGGAGGGAGGCGATCCCACAGATAGGCAGGGCCCAGGACATGAAGGGCTTTAAAGGTCAAAACCAGCACCTTGAACCTAGCCCTGTGCTTTATAGGCAGCCAGTGCAGAGCCCAGAGCACAGGTGTCATGTGCTCCCTGCGGCCTGCCCAAGTAAGGAGACGGGATGTAGCATTCTGCACCAGCTGCAGTCTCTGGACCAGCTTCACAGGCAACCCCATGTAGAGCACGTTGCAGTAATCCAGCCTCGAGGTGATGAAGGCATGGATGACAGTGGCGAGGTCAGAGTCTGAGAGATATGGCCGAAGCCGCCGGACAAGATGTAAGTGCTGGAACTCACTCCTCGCCACGGCCACAACCTGAGTTTCCAGGCTGAGCTGTGAATCAAGGAGCACACCCAGACTCCGTACCTGCGAGACCATGGGAGGGCAACCCCCCCACACACACAAGCAGAGATTCAACTACCAGACTCACTGCATACTCCCCAGTCTAGCTCTGGGGACTATAGGAGATGTCAACATGACTAAGATTCCTCCAGAGTATTGGGATTTGAAAGGAGTCTTTAGCAAACAACAGACCACAGAATTGCCCCGCACCGGATCTATGATTGCCCAATAGACTTAGTTCCTGAGTCTAAGCCACCATATGGGTGTATTTATGCCCTGTCAACCCCCGAATTAAAGGTATTAAAGGATTATGTAGAGGAGAGCCTGAGGAATGGGTTCACATGCCCCTTGGTCTCTCTGGCTGGGGCGCCTATTCTCTTTGTCCCAAAAAAGGATGGGGGACTTAGACCTTGTATAGATTACCGTAGGCTTAACGCCATTATGGTAAAAAACCGGTATCCCCTTCCCCTTATCAACGAATTACTAAATAGATTGCAAGGGGCCAATATCTTTATGAAACTTGATCTCCGGGGAGACTACAATCTGCGTCGAGTGCAAGAAGGCGACAAGTGGAAGACCGCGCTTAGAACTCAGTATGGGCACTATGAGTACCTAGTGATGCCCTTCGGGCTTGTAAATGCTCCGGCCGCCTTCCAACATTTTATTAATGACGTCGTGAGGGAGATGTTGGATCTCTTTGTAGTGGCTTAGCTGGATGATATATTGATTTACTCGGAATCTAAGGAAAGTCATGTGCACCATGTCTGGAGGGTCCTCGAATGACTCCAACAATACAAACTATTTTGTAAACTAGAGAAGTGTGCCTTTCCTTTAACGACTGTCACTTTCCTAGGGTTCATTATATTCCCATAAGGGATTCGGATGGACCCACAGAAGATGACCACGATCCAGCAGTGGCTGGGCCCCAAAGCCATGAAGCCCCTGCAGTGTTTTTTAGGAAGTGTCAACTATTATTGACATTACATTCTGCGATTTGCCAATGTGACTAAACCTCTTATGAGCTTTCTGAAAAAGAAACAACCCTATGTGTGGGGACCGGAGCAACAGAATGTCTTCCAGGAGCTTAAGACCGCCTTTCTTAAAGAATCCATCCTCCAGCACCCTGATTTTGAAAGACCCTTTTTCGTCAAAGCAGATGCATTCAGCATGGCCCTTGGGGGCAGTACTGTCGCAAGAAGAACCCCAAGACAAAGTTCTGTTGCCCTGCGCATTCCATTCCCGTCAGCTAACAACGGCTGAACAGAACTACACGGTCCTGGAGCACGAACTATTGGCAATCAAATTGGCCTTTAAAACCTGGAGGCACTACCTGGAGGGTGCCTCTCACCCTGTCATGGTCCTTAAAGACCACAAAAATCTGGAGTACCTACAAACCACACACATCTCCAATGCTCAGCACGCCTGATGGGCCGTGTTTTTTGCCCGGTTTTGGTTTGTCATTCGCTACAGGCCGGGCCGCCTCAACATGATAGCCGATGCCCTGTCATGCTCCACCAAGGCCAAAACTGCCCCCCAGAATGTGGAAGACACCATCAGGTCTTTGCAGCGACCTATCTGTCTCTCGACACCCTCGGTCAAGCAACCCAGTGCGAAATGACCACCACAAACCTGGACTAGGGATGGGCGAACGCAGTTCGGAAGTTCGGAGTTTGGATCAAACTCAACCAGTTCGCTCGACCGAACTGAACTTCCGAACCGAACTCGATTTTCAAACTGAACCAAATTTCCAAACTCGGTTCTGTTTGCCCATCTCTATAAGATAATATTCCATCTAGTTCAATGGGGTTTGAATTTCCAAATTCTGTTCGGAAGTTCGGAGTTTGGACCGAACTCGAATAGTTAGGTCGACAGAACCGAACTTCTGAACCAAACTTGATTTTCAAACCGAACCGAATTTCCAAACTCGGTTCTCTTTGCCCATCCCTAACCCAAACCTGCAGCTCTCGGACCAAGGCCTGGTAGAACTGGAGGGCAAAATCCTGGCGCTGCCCTCCTGCCAGGAACAGATCCTGTGGGCCCATCACGATGCCCCCCTTGCAGGTCACCCTGGGTGAGAAAGGACGATGAGATTGATTCAACGGACCTTCTGGTGGCCGTCACTACAGTCAGATGTGACCGCATACATCCAAGGATGCGCCACCTGTACCCGGACAAAAAGCCACCAAACAAGACCGACTTGCAATTACGAACTCTTCCTATGGGGCCTTGGCAAGTGCTAGGACTGGACTTTGTTGTGTAGATACCCCACTCCCAGGGGTACAATACCGTGCTAGTGGTCGTCGATGTCTTTTCCAAAATGGCTCACTTTGTGGCCTGCAAGGGACTTCCCTCGGCTCACAAGATGGCATTGCTTTTTCTCTGACATGTTGTCAAACTTCATGGCTTACCAAGGGAGATTATCTTGGATTGAGGAACACAATTTACCTCAAAATTCTGGAGAAGCTTGTTCAGGGTCCTGGATGTCCAGCTCTCACCTACCACCACATACCACCTCCAAGCAAATTGGCAAACCAAGAGGACCAACCAGGACTTAGAACAATACCTTAGATGTTACATCAACCATTTGCAAGATGATTGGTACACCTGGCTTCCTATGGCAGAGTTCGCCCATAATGCCCCTCATTCTGCCTTACAAAACTCCCCATTTTTTGTGACATACAGATTCCACCCTCAACTAGCCACCCCAGAGATTTCGTCAAGCCACATCCCCACAGCCGGGGCCCTGGTAGCCCAAATTCACCGAATGCAGGGGCTGGCCCGGGAAATCTTAATCAAGTCCCGGCAACGCTATAAGAACTCTGCTGACCAATGCCATCACCATTCATTTGTCCCCAGAGATCTTGTTTGGTTGGATGGATGGCATTACCCGTCCATACGCCCCTCACATAAACTTGACAATAGGTATATCGGTCCCTTTCCCATCAAACAGCAGCTCAACGAGGTGACCTAGAAACTTGACCTGCCACCGCATCTCAAAATCCAACCCACCTTTCATGTCTCACTGCTCAAAGAAGCCCACACCCCGCTTTTCCCCATGCAGGACACTCCCCTGACCCCGTGTCCATCTCCCCAGAGGGACCGGAGTATGAGGTGCGAGCGCTCCTGGATTCCTGGGTCCATAGGGGCCAGTTACATTACCTTGTCGACTGGGTGGGGTTCAGGCCCAAAGAACGGACCTGTGAACCAGTGGCGCAGGTCCACCCCCCCACTTGATGCAGAAGTTTCACACCCGGTATCCCTGGAAAACAGGACCTTTAGGGAGTCTTCAATGGGGGCCTTGATGGGGGGGGGTACTGTCATGGGGGTCCAGTGCCACAGGGTACCCCTGTGCCGACCCCAGAAACCCCTTTGGCATCACCCCTACTAGGGGGTGCCGCAGATCCCCCATATAAGCAAGGGAATACACGGTCCATGCTCCCAGAGGCAATGCTTATGCCAGCAGCTGTGTTGATGATGGCCTCAGTTTTCCCTAAAATGGGTACAAACCCCCCCCCGCTGTATGACCAAGGGCCAACAAACTTGGACCCAGAGGGCTTGAAAGGACAGCCCCCAGACGTAGCCAAGGGCCGGCAAACATGGTGAAAAGGGCTTGAGAGCATAGCCCCCCATTATGAGCAAGAGGGGGGCTTGTAAGACAGAGTAAGGACTGGGCCCAGCCACCATGGAACCCAGCAGAAAGTAGGTCGGTCATGTGAAATACCAGCCTGAACCTGGGGGAAGAGAGGAAAAAGGAAAATGCCTAGAGTAAAGTATGGGGCCATTAAGAGGCATTCTTCCTATTCAGTAGAGCACTGATGACTGGAACTTGGACCAGCACACCCCCCCCTCAGGAATAAAGAAATCCAGGGATTCCCTTTGTGTCCCAGGAAGCCAATCGTTAGTCCTCTCCTCCTCTCCTTAACTACCCTCTAGCCACCGTTGTTTACTCTTTCCCCCTGTGTCAAAGATATCTTATGCATCTTGTATGGCCCTTTTTGTGATGGAAGTAAAAGTTTGGTTTCTCCCCTCGTTAGCTCATTATGTACCCCAAATGACCCATCATAGCCTCCCCAAATCCTTTGTTCAGTACCCTATAAGTGCCCCTGGTTTTCCCATCAACCTCTGAGAAACCTTGGACCCCCAGATACATGCAGGTCTCTCCTGCATGTGTCTGAGCTAATGGATCTCCCAGATTTCGGCCTCTGCCCACCCCCTTTTGGACCCCGACATCGCTGGATCCTGGGCTGCTGATCCTGCCCAATCAGCTAGGAGAGGTAAACTACAGGTCCAATCTCTTGCTTTTTCTTTCCCCCTGCAGAGCCTGTTCTTCCGTGTACTTTTACTTTCCCAGCCGCAGTCTGTGTTTTCTTTGTAGCCTTTGTTTGTACCCCTGGGAACCTCGGTTTAAGGCCATTAAGCTAATTTCCCCCTGAAGTTAAGGAACGGTAGCTATTGGGTGGCTCTGTCCCCAGTAGCTACGAGGGGGAGGGGGTTCCTATCAACACAAGCTTACTTTCCCTTCCCTCACATTCGTTTGCATTTTTCCCTTCATGTATTCCATCAGCCAGACCTTGGCTGTGTTTTAGTATTAGCCTGTATGCGTGTGTACCTTATTTGAGTCCTTTTTCTTTTACTGTATAACCAATACACCTTGTTTAGTTTTATTGGAGCATGTCTCTCTCTCTCCCTCTTTCTATTTGGGGAGGGTACCTAAACTGTCTGTAGCATGTACTGTCCTCAGCTTGATCCCTTGAACACGAGGGGAACCCCTATTTTGACTAATTTGGCTAATTCCCCTAAATTTAAAGATAGAGCAGATATTGGGGAACCAACCCCCCAATAATCTCATGTGGCAGGGGGTCTCATGTTAACGGCTGCCCCCGCCCCTAGGGAGACAGGGGTGGAACCTAGGACCCTGTGGCGCTCAGCCCACCTGCAGGAGAAGCCTCCAGCTGTAGACACTGAATAAACAGGCTATTTAAACCTGTGCTGCCTGTTACACAGTGCTGGTGATCAGGTTCCTTGGTTGGACTGGCCCCCTTTCTGTCCTGAAAGCTAAGGACAGGAAGGGGTTCATTGCTACTGTGAGACTTGTGTGTATATTACCTGCAGCATTATTGTGTGATTTACCCTCCCCCCTGGTTCTCCTGTTTCCCTTCCTGTTGAGAGTGTGAGAGAAAGGGTGCGAGCAAGGGTGAGGGTGTGGCCCCTTCCCTCCCCCTTCTGGGGTTTCTTATTCCCCTCCATGGTTTGCAAGGTTCCTCCCCTCCTCGTCTCCTCAGACCCCGGACCCCAGATCTCCCCCTTTCCTCACCCTCTGTGACACCGTGCGTTCCTCCTCAAACCTTTCCCTGGAGTGCTTGGGTGTGATTGAGTATGGCAGACAGCCACAGGTCTCTCAGAACCCCATGCCCAATGATGACAGGGGCCTGACTTCCTTGTGCTTTGTGCCTATGGAAGGGCCCACACACTATCCTGAAGGGCATTTATACCCAGAGAGACCCTGTGAGGTGTGCCAGTTGTGTGGTGGAGTACTGTGATGTATCCCCCTCCTTCCCCGCCCCCCCCATAACACTCTCTCTCTGGTCATGTACTGTAGGTGATGGCATGTGTGGGAGTGTGTCTGTCTCTCCTTCTAGCAGTGGGGAGACTTTCTCTCTCTCCACAAGCAGCAGGTTGCTACCTTGTAAAAAAAAAGAAGGTTGTTTGCGCTAGTTCTTAACATTCTCACCACGTCACCCTGTGTTTCATCCCTGCATGGACTTGTCTACTATCCCTAGAAAGGGTTGGGTGGAACTGTCACTCTGAAAGGGGAGAGTGCTTTTTAGCCTAGAGAGGAGTTCGAGGCCATCAGAGCAAGTTGCTGCCTTAAACACTACAGGGTGGCTTAGTTTTATGGAAGAAGGGGATACTGACCAATATATCCCAGACCATTGTTTATTTAACCCAGGCCTACGTAACATCCAGCCTGCATATAGATAGGCCCACCTATCCACTGCTTCCGGATACAATGGAATGATGGTCCAATAACCCAGATATCTGATGGTGCTTGGGACTGGAGTGGCTGCTTCAGGAATGACAGCCCATGGGAGTTGAATGATGTCCCTAGAATTAGTGCTTGGTTGGACACACTTCATTCAATCATTGCAATAGGTGGTACAGGGAGGTACAGGTGGTACAGGGAGGCACACAGGCAGGGGCACATAATGACTGTGTGTTATTTCCATCTGATTCTGGTAGGTTTGCTGCTGGATGTGGGCACTGAGCACAGATGAGATCTCTCGCTGGTTCTGGTAGGTGGCAGCTTGAGCTGGATGCATCTCTCCCCCTGAACCCCCACCTCTCTCTTTCTAGCAGCAGGGACCCCCAGAACCCTGATGGTAGGTCCTGGGGCTGGAGTGGCTGCTTCTTGATGCAGTAGGATTACAGCTCCCCATGAGCAGAATGACAGCCCCAGAACCCTGATGGTGGATCCTGGGACTAGAGTGGCAACTTCTGGATGTGGTGGAATGACAGCCCTCCCTGCCTGGAATGTAGGCCTGAGAACTCTGATGGTGGGTCCTCAGGTTGGAGTGGCCAATTCTTGATGCACTGGAATGACAGTTCCCCGTGAGCGGAATGATGGCCCCAGAACCCTGACAGTGGCTCCTGGGACTAGAGTGGCAGCTTCTAGATACAGCAGAATGACAGCCCTACCTGCCTGGAACATAGGCCCCAGAACCCTGGTGGTGGGTCCTGGGACTGGAGTGGCTGATTCTTGATATGGTAGGATGACAGCTCCCCATGAGCAGAATGATAGCCCCAGAACCCTGATGATGTTTCTTGGGACTGGGGTGGTAGCTTATATCCATTTGCAGACAGCACCGCATGAGTAGTAGCCAGGGGTCAGGCATTTTTCTGTGTGGGGGTGCCACAGAGAGAGAGAGAGGCTCTCTGACAGAGGGTGGTGGCAGGGGAGGAGCATCGGAGGGGCGGGCAGGTGGGAACTTGGAAGCAGTGGTGGCAACAGCAGCAGGACATGTTTTTGTGGGGTGGTGCCAGAGAGAGAGAGAGAGAGAGAAGCTCTCTGGCAGTGGGCGGAAGCATGTGGCACTAGAGGAGCAGGCAGTCGGGCAGGTGGGAGCTGGGCATCAGCAGTGGAAGCAGTAGTAGCAGTGGCAGGGCATGTTTCTGTGTGGGGGTGCCAGAGAGAGAGGCTGTCTGGCAGCAGGCAGTGGTGGGTGGCATCAGACGAACAGGCAGTCAGGCAGGTGGGAGCTTGAACAGGATGCACCTCTCTCTCTCTCTCTCTCCCCCCAGACCCCCTCTCTCTGTCTCTCATTCTAGCAGCAGGGAGGTTCTCTGCTTCTCTCTCATTCCAGCAGTGGGGAGCCTCTCTCTTGTTCTAGCAGCGGGGAGACTTTCTGTGTCTCTATCTGGTCATGTACGGTGGGTGACAGCATGGCCAGGAGCACGTCTCCCTCTCTCTCGTTCTATTAGTGGGGAGCCTCTCTCCCTCTCTCTCTCAAGTTTGCCCCCACCCTCACTATGGGTCCAAGGCCAGCTCAGGGAAACCCAGCAGTGGCAGGTTGACCTTGAGGAACAGAAGCTGCTCCACCAACCCAGCAGCCAGCTTCAAATGGTGGGGACTCACTATGTCCCCTGCCGCCAAAAACACCCATTCACTGGGCATGCTGGTTGGTGGGCAGGACACTAGTTCCTGTGCCACCCTGGTCAGAGCCTGCCATATTTCCCCCTTCTCTGCCCAGTACAGAAGGGAAACGCTGCTGAAATCCACCACTGGCTCCTTGAGATATTTTGCCACTGCCTACTCCTCCATGTCAGGCTCCTGAGTCCTGCTCCTTCTGCCTGCTGCTCCTGCCAACCTCCTCCACAGGTGCATGTGCCCACACTACCTGCCCTGGGGTGGTCCACTCGGGGGAGCTGATGGACGAGTAGCTGCTGCTGCTGCTCCTGGGAGTACTCTGCATCTCTGCTCTCCTCCTGCTGCTGCTGCTGCTGCTTTGTCCCTCCTGGTTGCCCTGCTGCTGCTGCTGCTGCTGCTGCTGCTGCATGACCCTCTTGACTGCCTGCGCCCTCTCTACCAGAGCATGCTTCCTTAGGGTGAAGTCTGGCATCCGAGCTGCCACTTTCACCTTCACCCTGAGGTCCAGCATGGTGGAGAGTACGTATACCTCCTTATGAATGAGGTAATGCCTGCTCAGTCCCTCTTTCAACTTTTGTACCAGGGCCACCACCTCCGGTACAAGCTGGCACTTCACCTCCCCACCACCTTGGTCCCTCAGGAAGTCTTCCATCCTCCTGATGAGACTTCGGACCAGGGGGGTTACCTGGCTCAGGGTGGCCGTCGCTGCACTTAGGTTCTCTGTCATGTTCTTAAAGGGCTTAAGGATGTGCACAGCCTGAGCCATTGTTGTCCACTCATCCCACCTGAGTGGCCTTTCCACCCCAATCTCCCCCTCTGAGGCTACCTCGTACAGGACCCGCCTCTGCTTCACCAGCTGTTCCATCATGCTATAGGTGGAGTTCCACCTGGTGCTGACATCCTGCATGAGGCAGTGCTCCTGCGCCCCCATCTCCACCTGATTCTCCTTCAAGAGGTGACCACCCTTCACGCTCTTGTTAAAGTACCCTGTAATCTTCCTGCCCTTATTATTATTATTATTATTAAACATTTATAAAGCGCCAGTAACAACCTGGCGCTGTACAGAACATATAATCAGCTGCGGTCCCTACCTGTGGCTTACAATCTAAAAGACAAGGAGGGGGAGACAAGGAGAGGGGACAGCGGGAGAGACATGGGAGAAGACAAACAAACATTCAGGCGGATGCGAAGTCTCAGG
>QEPC01001035.1:1768992-1782655 GCA_003113815.1 Sphenodon punctatus | reverse complement strand
CTATCTATCTATCTATCTATCTATCTATCATGTACAGGGCAGGGAAAGGGAAAAGGTAGGGTATATGAGAAAGGAAAGAAATTGGTAATATGCAACGAGGGCTAGGGAGAATTTTTTGTGTGCAAGCACGAGTTCTGTAAAATGCAACCTGACCAGCAGAGAGCTCTCTCAGAACGGAGAGAAAACACATGACTCACCCATTATAAAGGGTTGCAGTACTCTCCCCCACAGCCCCCTGATTGGTTTGGGGAGGCAGCAGGCACTGAGCAATCACAGAGTGCCATGAGACTGCTGGGACCTGCTTGCGCTGCTCATTGGCCAGCGATGCATCCATCAGATACTGCGGAGCTGCTCTCACCTCCCAACACAAGGCACAGTTCAAGAGTTCAAGCCTCTTTAGGGCTCCAAGATGTCTGCTCCCTCCTCCCCTCTCCATTTCCATCAAAAACAAAACTGCAACAGTCACTAATAATAGCGACAACAATAACGACATTGTCATTTCCGTTATCATTATTCTAGGTTGTCGTTTTCGTTATTGCAATAACGATAACGAAAACAACAATTGTCGTTATCATTATTGTAATAACAAAAATGACATGCACACCCATAGGGCTACTTGCCTCTGAACACACTCAGTCTCTGGATTAATCTGCTTCCTTGCAGAGGTAACTTCCCTCCACCTGGCTTTACCTCAGGGCTTATTCAGAGGAACATTTGTTTACAGGTAATTGTTACTTCCTAACTAATTTTAACCTCAATTTAAAAGACATTCCTAGATGATAATTTTTCAGAATATGGCCCATAGCGTCTGTTATAGGCAGTTAGATACTGAACAGGGTGTCTGCTACCATGAAGTACATTTATCCTCTCGCCTTCCAATTTTGATAAGACCAGAAAAAAATTATTATATTTTCTTTTTCAGGAATGAAGAGTCATTTATTATATAAAACAGCAGCTGAGAAGTAGGTGGAAAGATAACTGTTTATTCATACTCCCAAGAAGACATTCCGTTTTGGAGTTTTTTAAATTTTGTATTTATGTCTGATGGTTGTATAAAGACCACCTTTAATGAAATCTGTGGGAGGTTTTTTTGTTTGTTTGTTTTTTTATTTTTAACTGTTTAAGTCTTCCTTGAGATTTTTTCTTATTTATCCTGAAATTAATTCAAATGGCTAAAAAAGCCAGTTGTATCATTTGTTTGCTGCCTAGCTTTCCATAATGCGGTCGACTCTACAGGACAATCCTCTGCTATTCAAGTCAGTGGATTGTTGTTTTTTTTGCCATTGACTTTAACAGCAGAAGACTGTGCCTTTAATGAGGACACACTAAAAACTGGAACAGCCTTGATAGGACAGACCTCTGGGAATAACCTGTCCCTCCTTTAATTGGCATAGTCGGTGTGTGTGTGTGTGTGTGTGTGTGTGTGTGTGTGTGATATCTTCCAAGGCTTTGTGGAAATGACCCTGATGCTCCCATTTTGACCTATGGGAGTGACAGGATCATTTCCGAGAGAGGGGGCAACCCCACTGTATGACAGATTCTTCACCAAGCAGGGGATTGGACTTGATGCCCCATGTCCCTGTGTCTCTAGGATCCCAATAAAAAGGCATCTACTGTATATTTTGGATTTTACAAGGCATGATATTGTATTATATTTGTATTACTTCCACTAATGCATGTTGTATAATGTAGTATATTATATTTATGTTTTAATTTTATTGTGTTTACATTATTTATTTACTTATTTATGATCACAATTTGTAACCCACACCCTCCTGCCTGTTGTCAGCTCAGGACGGTGAACAACATATCTTAAACAAATATATAAAATACATTCATAAAAAATAAACATTCATTAAAGCCATCAACAAATAAACATCAAATAAAACAACTGAAGTCCGGTAAAAAACAAATACCCCGCCTCCCCTCCAACCCCCCTCCCCGATTACCCACCCCCCCTCACCAAACACCTTGGAAACAGTCAGGTCTTACACTGTCTATGGAAGGAGGGGAGATCTGGAGAGAGGCAAATCTCCACTGGGAGGGAATTCCAGGGAGGTTAGAGACTGGCCGATAACTGGCAAGGGCATCAAGGGAATGGGATGGTTTCTTGAGCAAGAGCTGCACCACAGCCCCCTTCAGGCAGTCCTGCCCTCCTCAAGGGAGGTATTGAGAACCCCCACCAGTGGGGTTTCAAAGGCAGTGGCAGAACCCAGAAAGCTAAATAAATGCAAAAGGAGGTTCTTTAAAACAAACAACAGGCTGACATCTAAAAGTATCAAAACATCCTCCCAGCTACAGCACATTGATCAATATTTCTTATGAGGATTAGCCAAGAAAGAGAATTTGGGAGATTAGTGTATGTATTTGGCTAAGAAGATATACATCTTTTCATCAGGCCCACATAATGCAATTGCTTTACTTTTTCTGTGTCTGAGGAAGATAAGAAGGTGGAGCAAACTGATGTAGACTTCCATCAGATAAGATGGCGGTGATGCTGGTGGACAAGTAAACATCAGACATATTGACCGGCTCTCGGAATGTGTCTTCTACTTGTGATAAATGTCTGACCTCTGACAACACTCCTTTCTCTCTGGTAGATAACAGCTGTGCTTGGGTTCCCAGGAAAGAATGGGGGCAAGCAGTGCCTGGAGGCTGCTGTTGTGCTTCTCTGAGGTAGAACCTTGTCAGTGTTGTGAGTGTCTGTGACATCTAAGTTTAGTTTGCTGCAGTGGAGCAATGTCAGGTTGGCACTGTTTGCTTGAAAACCTCACACTTTGGGGAGAGTTAAACAGGGCTCTGTTGACTCTTGGAGGCAGCTGACTAGGTAGGTACTACATCAAGCTATAAAGGAGAAATAGTCCTTGACGCAGGTTCTCAAACTCTTTAACGTCCTCCCCCCCCTTCTTGACTGTGGTAGTTGAGACCCTCCTCCAACTACCCACACACACTTTGCTCTCTCGCTCTCTCTCTGGGCGAAAACAGACATGATGCTAACCACCCTTTAACCACCCTTAATGGTTATTTATGCATGTTGCAGGGCTGCATAGGGCACCAATACAGCCCCGCAGCATGCATAAATAACCACCAAGGGTGGTTAAAGGGGGGTTAGCATCATGTCTGTTTTTACCCACTCTCTCTCTCTCGCCTCCCCCTTTCCACCCTCCTCCCTTTCCCCCATCATTTTGGGAATCTCCCCTACTTCAGTCAGCATGGAGCACGGTGTTTGCCTTTTGTACTCTTTTCTGTGCCCTTCCAGAATGTCTTATGTCTCCCACCCCCTGTGGAGAACCACTGTGATTAAGAAAGAATAGTCTGAGGTCTGGGCTGAGCTCTCAGAATAGAAATCTTGGCAGCAACTGGAAAGAAGTTTTGAGTGAATCTCATTGTAGGGCAGAGATTCCTCCTAAATAGGATCATGTCATCTGCAGGTTCCCAATTGTTTTCCTTTGCAAGTGTTCATTGGGATCACACAGGCAAACATTTGGGAGCCACCAAATTTGGGAACATTAGGAAATAGGAATTAAATAATGGCCCTTTTTGAATGGATGCCCCCGCCCACGTGGGTGGGCGGGTGTGGGGGATGTCCGTGGGATCACCACAGTGGGCGGGTGTGGGTGCATGCACCACCCACCTCCACCCATCACCCAGACATGGAACAATGGGCACCAATGGTGGATGCTCCGTGCATGGAGATGGGTAGAGGTGGGTGGGCATCCTGGACCAGGGTCAGGCAGAGTGGACCATCACACGTGACAGCCTGCTCTACCCTGTTCCAGAGATGGCTTCCCTAGGCTGTGGCAGCGCTTAGCTCAGGCTGTGACTCGACAATGGGCCTGAGTTACAGCTCTGGCTAAAAACTGCCACGGCCTGAGGAAAGCCCAAGTTTGGTCCGGAGACACATCTGGTGGGCCAGTTCAGATGTGATGGCACCACAGGTGGCCACATGGATCAAAGCGTGGCCACCTGTGGTACTGTCACGTTTGAAAATACCCTTTATGTCATAGGTCCTCAGAACGTCGATTGTGATTGAGTGGTTGATTGCACAACATTCTGTTGTTGCTCTCAGCTGATCACTGGGGGGGGGGGAGAGCGCAGGGGCAGAGCCAGCAAGAAGCTGAGACTGTGCCAAACGCTGTTTGAAATGAGGACTTCCCCAGCGGGGTGTGTGGCTGGAGCCGGTGAGAAGCTGGAGTCTCACCTGTTTTGCAGGTGCAGGGCAATCTAGGTGGACGAAGCACTGCAGGGAAGCTTCCCTGCACACCTGTTTGGTGGGGGAAGGGGGCGATCTAGGCGGGTTACCCCCGCTCAGCTGTTCAGCGGGGGACAGTCATGGGCATGCTGCCAATCTGCCTGGCCCCCATTTATGCAACCTGCCCCTTCAGTTCAGCGTGGGTTTGTGTTGAGGTATGGTGTTTGTGATTGGAGAGGCAGTTGTTTGTGGCTTGAGAGAGGAGGAGGAGGAGGAGGAGGAGGAGACCATCAGAGCGGAGGTGTTACACCCTGCCTGATTTTAAGAGGGAACATATTTTTGCATTTATAGGTCATTCTTTGTTTCTACCACGATGTCTTCTGAGCCACCTAACAAAAAGAGCAAAACACATTTGCACTCTGAATGAGAGGAGGAATATTTTTTTCATTATGTCGAAGTCCAAATATGTCTGTCTCATCTGCAATTTTTCTGCTGCCATTCCAAAGAAAGGTAATCTGGAGAAGCATTTCCTGACCAATCATAGCAGTTATAATTCTGAAATCCCATCAAAAATCAGAGCTGAGAAAGAAAAAGGTGAAAGACATGAAATCGAAGCTCACAGCCCAGCAGTCAGTCTTCACAGCACGTGTGGACAAATCAAAGGCAGCAGCAACTACAGCCTCATTTCGTGCCTGTTATGTTCTGCTGAAGCACAAGAAACCATTTGATGATGGTGAGACATGGGGTATTTTCAGACGTTACGAGATCACAGTGAACCACGGTGAATACCCACCTGTGGTCAATGTGTCTCGAACTCTGTTTGGCGGCCGCCAGATGTTCGCCACGGTCAATCCGCACATGGGGTCAATTTGAACCACGCTTCCCGGGCTAGCGGGGGGAATGTCCCAGGAAGCGTGGTCAAAGAGATCCCCAGTGGGGACCCAAAAAAAGTAACGTCTGGCCGTGACGAATCCGGCCCGACGCGGCGGCCGCATTGGCCCCGCCGCCCGCCCGTCTCCCCGGAGGGTGGGCGGCGGGAGCATGGAGGGGGCGGGGCCGTGCGGCCGCACGTTGCGCAGCACGGCCCCGCCCCCTCCCAGATTCCCCACCAGGATACCCCAGGCACGTCTGTTACGGCGTGACGGGGTGACCCCGGCGGGGAATGAATGGGGTGATTTCGGTACGGGGACAACGGGCCCCGTAACGTCTGAAATCACCCAATGAAAGAAAGATTCCTGCCAGGAGCAAATTCTCTTTTTGAGAACTTTAAAAACAAAACTGAAATCATTTCGGCAATCAAGGATATACAGATGTCCAGGAATACTGTGACTCGCAGATGCGAAGCAATGAGGGGAGATCTGAAAAGTCAACTAATGAATGACATTGGTATGTGCACCTATTTTTGTCTCCAACTTGACACATCACAACTTTGCATGTATGTATGGATGATTTTTGAGGACCTGTTTGCCACAGAAGAACTATTAGGCATCCTACCAATGAAGGGAAGAACACGTGGCGAAAACATTTATAATGCTATCAAGAACTTTATTGGGGTACATAAGTTACCAATTTACAAGCTGATGTCAATTACAACTGATGGAGCACCGTCTATGACTGGGAAGACCAATGGATTTATAACATATTGTAGAGCGGATGAAGACGTTCCTGATTTCCACAGCTTCCACTGTATCCTGCACCAACATGCTTTATGCAGGAAAGTACTGGTGATGAATTTATATTTTATTTTTATTTTATTTTTTCAATTTGTATCCCGCCCCTCCTACGAACAGCTCGGGGCATGAAGGATGTCATGGACATTGCGGTGAAGATCGTTTGTTCTATCCGGGCCCCAAGTCTGCAGAGGAGGCTGTTTAGGTTGCAACTGGAAGAGGGCGAACCAGAACACACAAAACTTCTATTGCAGTATTGCACACAAACATCCAATGGCTTAGCCGGGGAAGGTTTTTGCAGCAATTTCGGGAACTGTTGCCTGAAATCAAAAAGTTTCTGGCCACCAGAGGCGATGAATACAAACAGCTGGAGAATGAAATGTGGCTGCTAGATCTGACTTTCTTAACAGACATTATCACCAAATTAAATTATCTTAACATGGAGCTGCAAGGAAAAGGGGAAACTGTCATACAAATGATTGGTTCTGTAAATTCTTTTAAGCAAAAACTGCAGATGCATAACAACCAGCTGAAACACGCAGAACTGAAGAATTTCCCAAACTTCGGTTCTGAGTTGAAGGAGCAGAAGAAGGAGCTATCCAGCAGTGACACTGCATGATACTCAGTTCACCTGGATGACCTTATCGCAGAGTTTTGTAGAAGATTCAAAGATTTCAACGTGCTCGAACAGGTGGCAACTTTCCTTAGCTACTCCTTTAGAACCGATATTGATGTCGAGGAAAAAGCAGCAAAAATAGCTTCCACCTTTTGATATGGACACGACAGAAATTGAGGAAAAGATGGTGAAGACACAAAATGACATTTCCCTGAAATCCAGATCAGCAGAAGGAAAATTCTGGTGTTATGTGTCACAAGTGAAATATCCGAATCTAAAGAAAAGTGCCATGTGCCTTGCATATATGTATGCATCCACCTACCTAAGTGAAGCTACGTTCTCCACAATAAAAATAATTAAATCTAAGTACCAGCCCTGCCTCACAGATGAACATTCGAATGACTGCTTGAGGGTGGCTGTGAGTGATTACACTCCAAACTTTGAAAGACTAACAGATGCGATGCAATACAAAACCTCAGGACAATCAACATCTTAAGTCTCAACATCCAAAGAATAAACGAAATACAATTTTATTATTTGTATGTATAAAGTTTATAAATAGTTTATTTCCATGTGCTCACTTTATTTATTCAGGTTGGGGGTGTGATTATGCTAATTAGGGGGTGGGATATGCAAAACGGGCTCAGGCCACACCCCTAGCTGCCTGGTAGATCCCGAAGCTTGGGCAAAGGGGTTGGTTAGATCTTCAGCCGAGTAAGTGTGGGCACCCCTGCTATATGGTCTCTTTGCATTTTCTTTGTTGTGTACAGAGCAAAAAACCCATGACACTTCTGTGGTTAACAAAAGCAAGCCCCAAAGTGTGGGCAATTTTCTATATTTATTTATTTATTCATTCAAATGTATTACCCCACCTTCCTGCCAAAAGCAGCTCAGGGCGGCTTGCAATATATTGCATGTGGGCTGTCTGTGAGCGCGGGTTAGGAGTGGCCTCTGCTCATAGAAACTGCCCAGGAGATATAGCTAGTGTAAAATGCAGGGAATTAACAGTCCAAAGTGAGGAGGAGACATTTCTTTCCCTAGTAGTATCTGTTAACAACACTCCCCTTCCTCCCTACAAGCCTACCTTCTGACCAGTGCCTTATGCCCTCTCTTCTCCCAACTGAAGGCGAGGTGGGGTGGGAATGAGGAAATTATTACGTTCCCCCCCCCCCGCCCTGTCCATGCATATGAAGACTGAAGTTCACGCTGAAGCTTTCCCCACAGTTAAGCACTTATAGGGTCTTTTCTTCTGCATAGTAGATTCTCTGGCGTGTACTGATGGCTGAGCTCATCATGTAGCATTTCCCAGTCAGGGCACATGTAAAGTTTCTCTCCTGTGTGGATTCTCAGATGTATACAGAGCGCCCCCAACATCTCCTAAAGCTTTCCTCACACTTCTGGTATGTACAAGGGCTGAAACAAGAATACATGTTTTTCTTGTGAGAATCTCAAGCCCTTAGTGAGATCTTGGGAAGATCTCGCTAACGGTGTGATCTTCATGAGAATCTCGTTTAAAATGAAAAAAGCAACTATGCATGTGCCAAATAGCTACTGGGGCCATTTTGCATATGCACAGCCTCTTTCCAAAATGGTTCTGGCAGCACTGATGCCATTTTGGAAAAGGGCAGCTGGTCTGCACATGCACAAAATAGCCATCACACATGTGGAAGAACAGCTACCCTTTTCTATTTTACCCATGCGTAGTTCTTTTTTTCCCCCTCTTCTTGAGAATTCAGCCAAAACACTGCTGGGTTTCAGCTCGTTCTTGTTTGCCAGAATGAGCTGAGGTCTATGATTCTTGATGAAAATTGAAAGAAACTCGAGAATGAGTTTCAGCCCTAGTATATACATAGTTTTTCTCCTGTGTGAATTTTTATTTTGAGAAGAGCCAATTTTGAAAGTGAAAGAAATCACACATGTAATGTCTCCTTACCTAAAACAGACTTGAAGCCTTGACCTGCCAATTTTCTTTTCTAGCCCCTGCGCGACAAGAACTGTTGTCGGTTTCCCCTTTTTGGTTTGCTCACAGAGCTCTTTATTTAGCTCACTCTTGCCTGCCACCAACATTGTGTACTTTTTAGATTTGTATTCATTGCATTTTTTATTTATTGTGTATTCCATAGTGAACTGTGAAGTGTTAATGGTGGCCCCACTCCCTCCACCCCACCAAGGTGAAAGTCCACCCGCCACCATTGTCACAGCAGCAGTTGTTCTCTTCTAGGTCATTCCGGCTGTTGGGTTGAAATCTATGATTGGCAGCAGGTCACTCCTGAAGTCTTTGTCTTTGTGGAACCTGCTTGTTCTGGAAGCTGGCCCGTGTCACTGTTTGGCATGCCTCAGGGTGCAGAGTTAGCTATTCCATCAGGCTTTTACTAATTCTTGCATCATTTCGCCATCAGGGCATTCATTACAAGCACTCATTAGTGTGTGAGGCACATATTTTTATTGAATATGTTCTACCATTACTACACACTTGCCACACTAATTCTTAGAATTTTGACATTCATTCTCATCTTCTCTGTGTTATCCCCATCTTACAAATGAGTGGAGGGGAGTAAAGAGTGAAGCACAGAAGTTTAAAGTCACAAAGGAAGTAAGAGTGAATTCCTACACCTATTATAGGCAAGGGCGACATTCCTATTGACTTTAATTGATGAAGGTTTTCCTGTAGATGTCAGCGCTAGGAGCAGACTCAGAGTAGAGGGTTAGGTTGGTCACAACACCAGCCAGGACATCTTCCCCACCCTCTAACCTGGAAATCCCAACCCACTGACCAAGATTTAGTTAGAGGTCATTTATGTCTATGTGTAGCCAAGTAAAATCAAATACTACCACATACTGTCACCTACCCAAGTTAAATCAAATGCTATCAAATGCCCACAAATACACAAGTTAAATCATATGCTCAAATACAATGCTGTAAAAACCCCAATTTGAAACAAATGCCGTCATATACCCTCACACACCCACTTCAAATCAGATGCCCAAACACACCCATCTACTCATAGCATGCCCCACCTCTCCATAAGTAGAAACTCTGTCACCCAGCAGCAGCAGCCACCAGCAGAGACAATGGGTGTTTTCAGATGAGATACTACCCATGAGCCATGGATCCAACTATCCTTCTGAAGGTGGAGCAGCTAGATGTGCTCTCCATGGAGCACCCACTCTCAACCACTCATGGAGTACTGCCTGGAAATCTGGAGTGCATCGTGCGAGATAGGCCAAATGTGCAGCAGCTGCCTCCATGGTCGCAGTAGCCATGGTGGGAGCTGCTCATTTGATTCACTCCCCATGCAGTTTACATGTGTGGATGCTCCGTGACCCCTCCTCCCCTCAGCTTGATCATCTGAAAATGCCCAATGCTTCCCACACACACATACATCCCAACTGGAAGCCATTGCTGCCTCTGGAACTGGCACACAGAGACAGGAACGGCCTTACCACAGGGCGTCCTGGGGCAGTTGCCCCGGGCCTACCTCTTTCTGAGGGCCCTGCAGTAGTCTCAGTTTTCACAAGGACAGGTTGTGGGGGCACCACTCCCTCTCAGTGGGGCCACAAACATGACCCAGGGATTCCGCATTTTGTCATCATCCTTGGCCCCACAAATCCTAAGGCCAGCCCTGCCAAGAGAGATTCTGCTACATCTGTGACCTAAGAGCTTCTGGGAGCTGTTGCCACCACTTGAGCCAGACCTTGGGTGATTTGGGGAGCTGCTGCTGCTGGATTTGGGCCCTGGGAGCTGAAACTACCATTGGAATGAGACCCTAGGACTAAACAATCTCCCGAGAGCTGTCACCACTACTGAAGCTGATTATGGGAATCCCTTGGAGCTGCTCCTAGGTTCAGCCTTAGGAATCCTGGAAAGGCCTAACTGCTGCCAGATTCCCACCCCTCTCCCCTAACACTACTGACCCTGAAGCTGTCCCCACAAGAGAACACCCCTTTCTGATCCCCTCCACATTTTTTTACACCCAAATGCTGGCAACATAGGGTAATTTTAGACGTTACGGGATCACAGTCAACCACAGTGGATTCAGGGTGGTGGCTGTGATTGCGTGAACTTGTGTTTGAGGGTGAAAACAGACATGACGTTAACCACCCTTTAACCACCCTTGGTGGTCATTTATGCATGTTGCAGGGCTGCATAGGGCACCAATACAGCCCTGAAACATGCATAAATAACCACCAAGGGTGGTTAAAGGGTGGTTAGAGTCATATCTGTTTTCACCCACAGTGGCACCAGATGTTCACCACGGTGAATTCCTGGCGGGATTCAAAGCTAACCACGATTCTGGAGGTGAGGCCAGCCTCACCTCCAGAATTGTGGTTAGCTGAACCACGATCAGGAATTGGGCGAAAGTAACGTCTGTTACCTCCAGACCGCGGTACGGGATCGGGCGTAGCGGCCTGATTGGCCGTTGCACCCGCCCATTTCCTCGAGGGTGACCGGCTGGTGGAGCATGGGACAGTGGGGCTGAGCGGTCGCATGTTGCACGTGCAGCCCCGTCACCTCCCCGATTCCCCTCTGCGATCAGGTCGTGCCGTCTAGAGGACGGCCGGTCTGATCACAGACTGGGATCCAGACGGATTCTGGTCCAGGGTTCAGCGTGGTGGGCCAAAAGGCCTGTCACATCTGAAATTACCCATAGAGTGCGTGGCACCAGCAGCTTCAAGAGCTCTGATGCAGAGGCAGCTCTGCAGGCAATAGCTTATATCAGAAGTTCTCATACTGTGGGTTCAGGATGTGACCCAGAACAAATGGTTGGAGTTGTAATCTTGATTGCTACCTGGTAATTTGCATATCGCTGTTATGGTCTTGGGCTACAGAATTATGTTTAAGTCTCAAAATGGAGTCAACCAGGCAAAAAGCTTGGAAACTGCTGGTTTATGGGCCAATTCCTTGTTGGCCTCAGAGAATAATAGCCTAATAGGTTGCATTTTGAACCAGTACAGGACTAAGGTGACAATTTTCTTCTAATAATCTACATTTCGAGCAGATATAAAATAACATTATATTCACTTTCCCCCTCGTCCTCTTTTTCTAAGTTTATCTAAAAGGGTTCCTGAAATGCACAAATTATTTTGAGATCCAGAGCAGCACACAGCTCTCGTAACATCTCTTCCAAGTGCCAAAAGATACCTGTTTCAGTATCATGGTGCTCGGGAGCATGAGAGTGCTCGGGGAATGTGTGGAAGTGCTTCCCAAGCCAGCTGTCAGTAGTGCTCAGAAGCACTTTCACACAGGTAAGGCATTGAATTGAATTAAACTGAATTGCAAAGGGGAGGCTTAATCTATGCAAATTTATGGAAATCATTCATGCAAATTATGCAGTGCTCCCAAGTAGTCTCATACGTCACTCCAGTACTCATGACTGGAAAAAGGTTGACAGTAGTCATGACTGGAAAAAGGTTCTGTAAAACGCCAGGTACACTGCTGGCGCTATACGAATGCTTATAATAATAAAATAATAATAATAATAATTAATAACCTCTGACTTGAATAGAGACAAGGTGGGGGGGGTTGGGTTTTTTTAAAAAAATTAATAGTCACTACATGTGAAGCTAAAAATGTCCATCTGCGTTTCAAAGAACAATGCAAAGCTAAAATATAATTCACAGGCTAGTTGAGGTTTCCAGAGGCTATCAAATATTGAAGATGATGAACAAGGCTGTCTTTAGACAAACACTGGGGTGTGGGGAGCAGAGGGGGACAGGTTCAGACGTGCTCGGTGGAGCGCATACTAACATCCGGTGGGTGGGGGAGGGTTTAGACAGTGGCGGATGGGTGTGTGCTCCAGCCGCCCATGGCCCTGCACAGAGCAACCTGGGTTTTTCCTGGTTGTTCCATGCAGAGAGATGGGTGCATGGGTCGCAGGAGCACATGCCCACCCACCACCACTTTTAAACAGGCGGTACACTTTTAAACATATGTGTCCACTGGGTGGACATGCGTGGTACCGTGTCGTCTAAAAATAGCCCATGTTTGATTGTTCATTGACTTCCAAAGAGTGCTTATAGGATTATGCAATTGCTGCAACATAAAGGATATAAACTAAGAGGGGGACTTTAAAATGGTACGGCCTCGTTTCTGGACCATTTTATAGGATGTTCAGTTCAGTGGAAGAAAAACGGAAAGATTCACTAAAAATTTTGTGAACAGGCATAGATAATATTACAGCTGGGTTGAAATTTTGTTTTGAATTGGAATTTCTACAAACATGCCATATTCAAAAGGCCTGAGGTTTTTTTATTATTTCAGGACTATTTTGATTAAATTTCAAATTAAACGAAATGTCATGGATGAAATTTTGAACATTGATAGATCAACATTTGAAATTTTGATGTTTTTTTAAAAATATATTCCCCCTCCCATATGTCATGTGTCTTTTGAAGTTAGGTAACTGTAGCTGTACTTACTTTTTGAACCCATGTTGTCAGATATGTATTTGCACTGCGTGACTGAATTCAGAACGCCTTAAGCCTTTATAAATGTCTGGGCAATCAACATTTTTGGTTCCAGCACTGAAATTTTAACCCCCAAATGGAAATTTTGATTTGGGGTTCTAATGGATGTGATATTTCAGTACAGTCAAGGAGGCTAAAATTTCATGCTTGAATTTGAAATGCCAAATTCATTTTCAAAGTGGGATTAACAGGATTTGATAATAGTCTGTCACTGTGTATATGTCAATGGCAGCTAAAATGCAGCCTTGAGGTCAAATGCAATCCTTAGATTCCTATGCACAGAAAGTTGGAAGACTATTACGATGGGAACCTTATTGTGCAAAATGTTAAAGGGGGGGGGGGCGGAAATGGATGAAAGCACTACCCTAAAGATTTCACAAAAGATGAGGCTCAGCTCTCATTGGGTGTCTTCAGACGTTACGAGATCACGGTGAACCACGGTGAATACCCATCTGTGGTCACCATGTCTCGAACGTCTGTTTGGCGGCCGCCAGATGTTCGCCACGGTGAATCCCCACATGGGGTCAGTTTGAACCACGCTTCCCGGGCTAGCCGGGGTAATGTCCTGGGAAGCGTGGTCAAACGGACCCCGGGCAGGGACCAACGAAAAGTAACGTCTGGCCGCGCGCCACGGCCCGATGCGGCGGCCACAATGGCCCCGCCGCCCGCCCGTCTCCTCGGAGGGCAGGCGGTGGGGTGCGTGGAGGGGGCGGGGCC
>QEPC01001035.1:1740937-1768137 GCA_003113815.1 Sphenodon punctatus | reverse complement strand
TTCTTTTATTATTGTTATTATTTTATTTTTATTTGATAAAATTTGATTTAAGATGTTTATAATGGATTGATATTATTTTTATATTGGCTAATGTGGTCCTTTTTGTCATTTTCTTTATGTATGGTCTATGTTTGGTTTAATCTTTGGAATTGTACTAAAGCTTTGACCTTTGGTTATGACTTTAATAAACTATTAATTATTAATTATGATTGTCTGTATTTAGAACTTGCAACTCAAGAAACTTAAAAGACTTGTTCTGAAAGGTGGCTAATTATTATTATTAATAATAATTTTAAAATGATATTAGCATCCTTTCCCTTGTTAGGTAATCATTTTGTTTCATCATTTGCAAATCTCTGCCCTATGTGACAAGGCTTAAATGAAATGTTATTGCTGAAGTAGCAGTTTTCTCTTAGCCGCAAATAAAAACCATGGTAGATGCAAAATAGAAATGCCAAATCCTTATACATAGATATCAGCCGTGCCCATTGCAGCTGTGCAACATCTTCAAAGAGATGGACTAGGAAAGTGCTCAGGAGTGCGTGGGGCAGCAGTCTTTCCTTCCAAATCCAGAAGCAGCAGCAGCAGCCACTTCGCTATAGCCTCAGGCTGCCAGAAGTCCCCCTATGTGCTGTACCACCACATTTTGACCATCCAGTTATTCATGAACCCACTAGATGCCTCAGCCCAGTCCTCTCTGAAACAATGCAATGTTTCTCAAACTTTTTAGACTGCGCTCCCTTCCTTGTGGTTCCCAATCTACCAAATTGACTGTTTCTTGTGAGTAAGGCATAGGGTACAGCCACATAATATACCGACCACCCCTTGGGCAGCCTTACCATGCAGTGCAGTAAATCATGTGCCAGGTGGTCGCCACATGTTCCCCTGCCACAGGGCGGGGCAGACAGTTGGATGCTACACGCTGCATCCTCGGAAAAAGGCCGCGGATGCAGTGCATAGCAGCCGTACCCAAAGTGGGGCAAGGCCTTGGTAGCATACCACCACTCGTGTGCCAGTCTCCATCTGACCTGCCACGCAGTGAGGTCTGCTGCAGGACTTTGAGTGGCAGGCGCTAGTTCCAGTCCTGCATGGCCAACTCATAGCTGACGGTCTAGTGGATGAGCCAGGGGAGGGGGCAGGGCCAGGTCAGGTGACTGCTCATGTGGCCGGTGCTTCAGCCCACTCCACAGCATGGCGGACCAGCCAACAGTGGCCCACCCAGCTTCCCTGCGGGGAAGAGGGGGGAACTGTCTGACTTGTCCCCATGCTGGCCCTGAAGTGGGGCAGCAGTGATTACCCACCACAGAGCACGCGGGGATCGGGCCCACCAGAGCTCGTGTGGATGCACTCATAGTATAACAAAACCCCAGTGCTACCTGAATAATGTGTCATAATATCAACATCGAAAAGTATTTTTAGATGTCACACTCAACCACGGTGAATTCCCACATGGTGAGCAAGGGACCATAATGTCTCTTGGCCCGACAAGAGATTCCCACCAGATGTTTACCCCTGTGAATCATGGGCGGGAATCTCTTTGACCACGCAAAGGGCTGTCCTGCCCAGACCATCG
The DNA here is from genome assembly GCA_003113815.1 of Sphenodon punctatus. Lineage (NCBI taxonomy): Eukaryota > Metazoa > Chordata > Lepidosauria > Sphenodontia > Sphenodontidae > Sphenodon > Sphenodon punctatus. The sequence continues at coordinate 1,766,564 of QEPC01001035.1, read as the reverse complement.
CTGTTTGCGTGGTCAAAGAGATTCCCGCCCGTGATTCACGGGGGTGAACACCCGGCGGGAAGCTTGCATTTGGGCCAACAAACGTGACGTTCCCACGCTCAACCACGGGGATTTCACCATGATTAAGCATGGGAATGTCATGTCTGTCCCCTGACCACGGTCTGGAATCAGCGGCCATGCCTGCCACTGAGTCCGGGCTATGGTCAATGCCTTGGGGGGGCACGTTGAGCCACGCAGTCCCACCCCCTCCCCCGATTCCCCACCGGGATCAGCCAGCATGTCTGTTGGCCGTGTCGATTTGATTCCGGCAGGGGATCAATAGGTGATTCCGTGACGGGGCCAATATTGGCCCCGTCACATCTGAAAATACTCTAAAACTGCCATCACACCATTGAAACTAGAATACAGAGTCAAAGATCACTAATTCTTAAATTCTATCCCATCCTCAGAGTCAGGATTATAGGTGATTGCTTTTGTTTGGCTTTCTCCAGTGCTAATGCAATGTGTCTTGTATGATAACTGTACTGGATAAATAATAGGTGAAGACGATCGCCTGACACTTCAGCAAATAGCTTTTCTTTTCTTACAGTTCCTATGCAACATAAAAAGAAGGCAGCATGCTGAAATGCTGGGCTTGTTTTTCCACAGCTCATTTAACTGGCTGCAGTACATAAATTACCTTGTATACTGTGTCTTTTTTATATGGTGCTGTGTTCAGTTGTAAATCTTGCATCACATTATTGAACAACACTTTTTAAAATTATTCTTCAAGTGAAGAATAGCACAGGAGGCTTGATCTTTGATACAGATACTGTACATAGTTATTATGAATCATTACATTCTTTCAGCGTACGTGAGCATACATAGTTTAGTAGCTGATTTGGCAACATCGTCATCCATTTACCAGCAAGTCCAAACACGCCTTGTTTAAAAATGTTGATGCCATGTTTTTGAATTGCCTTCTCATTAATAGTGGATGGGCTTCTCCATCTCAGAACCCATGACTTATCTCTGTACCTGTCCCATCTCCTTCTGAATAGCTAATATTAAAACTCTTTTCAATAGGATTTCTCCACATCACCCGCACTTGGTGATGGGCCTGAGTCACGGTCCAGGCTAAAAACTGCCATGGAAACCCCTGATCCGGCCCGGGGAAACAGCTGGTGGGTCGGATAAGATGTGACGGCACCACAGGTGGCCACCCGTGGTACCATCATGTCTGCAAATGCCCTTTGTTTAAGAATGTAAGAAGTCCCATGATGGGTTAGACCAATGGTCCATTGAGCCCAGCAGCATCCTGTCTCCAACTGTTGCAGATTTAGCTACTTCAAAGAAGGCCATAATAAGTCAGAATGGAGTGATCCATTTCTTGCTGTTCACTCCTTAGTGGTCAGGGATCTCAGAGCCTGATTAACTTGACTTAATGTCATCTAAGAATTTATCCAGTCCTTATAGAATAACAAGGGGTCTGAAAGACAAGTCATATGAGGAAAGGCTGAAAGTACTGAGTATGTTTAGTTTACAGAAAAGAAGACCAAAGGGGGAACATGAGAGCAGTTTTCAAATATCTAAAGGATGCCACGAAAAAGATGGGGGGATATTTGTTCTCTGCTGTCACAGAAGCCAGAACGAGAGCAAATGGGCTTAAATTGTAGCAGTGTAGATTGGCATTTTTAAACCAGTGAGGCGGAGGGGTGGGGGCATCCATGGCCATTGAGTGACACTGGTGCTGAGCACCCTCTCAGGTAGGGATGTGCACAGTAACTCTTTTGTTTTCGTTATTCCTATTATTTTTTATTTCCATTGGTTTTAATGGAAAACACATTTTTGGCTGTAACATTTTTGTTTTCCATTGAATTTGGATGAAACCTTGGGAGATTGTACCACAAATGGAGAGAATTATGCCTGCCAATGTTCAAAAATATTGAATAAAGGGATCCAATTTTATAAGTAGTTGATTTTGTTATTTTACAAAAAGCTGCATACCCAAACCAATCAACGTCCGGGACAGCAAAAGCAATGCAGCAAATACCTGGTACCATATTACCAAATGCCAAATAATGAGATCACATGGGAATTTCATAAATACACATGGAAATTTGAATTCACAGTTTTTGAATATACAAAGAACATCAAATTTAACATGAATACTCACAACAAATCTCATGTTAAACACCTAGTAAAGATGCTGCCAGTATAAGAATGGGCTCAATCAATGAGAAAAGGGAAAGAGAGCATTTACAGAACCGCTAAAATGCTGGTGGTTCTAAAAACTGCTCAGTGTGTCAGGGGAAAAAGGGATGAAATTCGCAAGCAGCTGCGACAAAGCTGCTGTGCTCTTTTCTGCACAGCCCCTCTAACCCAACAAAGAAAATGATATTTACAAGGAGTCAGGACCTACACAGTTTGCTCGAGTCTAAATCCTCTGGGCAAGATTTTGGCTCAAGATCCTTCCACCACCACCACCACCCCATTTGATTGTTATTATGTCTGTAATTTTTGGTACATTAACTCTGTGTTGCTGCAGCTTGTAGAACAATGCAATGATATAATCTGGTATTGTATTGTATTTATTTATTTCCTTACATTTTTATCCTGCCCCTCTCACACAAGGCGACTTGGGGTGGCTTACATATATATATATATATATATATATATATATATATATATATATATATATATAAAAAAAAACACTAGTATATATTTGTATATATATATATATATATATATATATATATATATATATATATATATATATATAAAAATAAGAATACAGTATAACTAAAAAAAAATAATACAAAATATAAATATACAGTTAATTCAAGAACTGATCTATGTAAAAAGAACCCCACCCAGTTCCCCATTAACCCATCCAACCCTCTCCCTCCCAATCGCCAAATGCTTGACGGAAGAGCCAGGTCTTACAGCTCCATCTGAAAGCAAGGAGATCCAGGCTGAGGCAAATCTCTGCCAGGAGGGCATTCTACAGTGACTGCGCGGCCGCTGAGAATGCCCACCTGTCTGTTCAGACCTGGTGATAATGCAGGACCTCCCAGAGGGTGCCCTTGGACGACGCAAGGGGTCAGGCGATCCTTCAGGTAAGAAGGGCCCAGGCCGTGTAGGGCTTTAAATGTCAAAACCAGCACCTTGAATCGGGTGCTTGAATTGGCCCGGAAGACAACAGGCAGTCAGTGCAATGCTCGGAGCGCTGGTTGTATGTGCTCCCTGCGACCTGCCCCAGTAAGTAGATGGGCCACTGCATTTTGCACCACCATGGGCAGCCCTACATAGAGCGCATTGCAGTAGTCTAGACTCAAGGTGACAAATGCATGGATGAAGGTGGCGAGATCAGAGTCTGAGACTTCTGGGCGGAACCCCCTCACCAGATGTAATTGGCGGAAGACGCCCCTGACCACAGCCAACACCTGCAGATCCAGGAGCAGCTGTGAATCCAGGAGGATCCCTCAGGCTCTGCACAGATGGAACCAATGGAGGGCAAACACCCCTGATAAAGGAAGTGTTCCCCTCCCCCAGATCACCGACACCCCTTCTTCCCCAGCATCACCTCTATTTTGTCGGGATTGAGGTTCAGTCGGCTTGACCTCATCCAGCCCCCCACAGCGGGCAAACACGGACAGCAGGACCAGGGTCAGTTGAAAAAGATAAATATAGCTTAGTGTTGTCAGCATATGGTAGGTAATGATCTGTGCAAGAGGCAGGTTTGGAGAAAGCAAAGGACTTTTTGCAAGGTTTCGGTATGGTCGCTTTTCCCTTACAGTGATTTCCCTTTTGTAGCTTGATGAATGCACTTCTTTCCTGCTTTGCAAAAGGCAGATAGATACTTCTCGATTTGAATGAGAGAAAATTTATATTGTAAGAGCCTCCAGAATCATTGCTCAGAGTTGCATCCCCTAGGCACTGTACAAACATAAATTGCCCCAAATTGGGAATATCGGCTTAAAATTATTTATTTTTTAATCCTCCTTCTCATTGGAGCATAATACTGATTGTGCTTAGTGCAGTGACTGTAGGGTTTTCAATTACCCGTGTTGCAGCCTGGTTTATTTATTTATATAGTCGATTTCCATCCTGACCCCCTTGCCTGATGGCAACTTGAGGCAGCTCACAGTCACAGTATTATACAATAAAAGCAACAGTAAAATTCATAAATATATAAAAACATAAAATCCAAACAATAAACACCCACACAATCCCATCTACCCCATCCCCCCTTCCCTGCCAAATGCCTGACAGAAGAGCCAGGTTTTATAATGCTGGCAGAAAGCAAAGAGATCCAGACTGGGTGGCTTTCCACAGGGACGACATTCCACAGCAACGGAGCAGTCGCTCAGAACACTCTCCTGTCTGTCCAGACCCACAAGTAACGCAGCGCCCCCAGACGACCAGGGAGTGAGGCGGTCCCTCAGGTAAAGGCTGTTTGGACTGAAAATTATTTCCCTTCTCAGCTGAACATTGCGCTGCCACTCAAATCTGGATCATGCGTTTCACCATTTTTAACAATGTCAACTTTGCAAATCCTGAAACTGAAAAGAAGCCAAGCAGTTGGGAATAAACAGTGCAGAAGGGACACCACTTGGTAAAACTTTAATATACATCCGAGTCCCATCGCAAAACCAAAATTATTTTTAAAAAAGAGACATGTTAGAACAAGGGGGTAACTATTGCAACAGTAATACAATGAGCATAATTCTCCACCATTAAAGTCAATGGAAGCTGAGATATTGACTTTAATTGATGGAGGGTTGACACCCTTTGTGATCTGAGCTACTTGAGCTGAGCTACTGATTTCAGGGAGGACAGGTGTGTATTTGAGAGTTGTGTGTGGGGGGGACATAAAACAACAGGTTCCAAGTTAGAGAAGTTCACTGTGTGTGTGTGGGGGGGAGGGGGGTTGTTCTCCATTGTCTATAGAAAAACCAGGTATTCACTCTGAGGATCTTTTCATATTGGCCATTTTAAACAAAATGAATAGTACACTTTCTAAATACTCTTGGTCCCCTTCCTCATTTAAAAAGACGCAAGTGATGCAGGAATACAGGTCTGGAAGACAGGTCCATTAGCAGCTATTAGCTAGACAGGATCAGGGAACATGATGGGAGCTGGGGGGAAAAAACATTGTGACCTGCTGGGTGCTTCTCCCAAGCCACCATGATTGGCCACTGTCGGAGACAGGATGCTGGGCTAGATGGACCATTGGTCTGACCCAGTATGGCACTTCTTATGTTCTTATGTTAATAGTCCCACTGGTCAAATACTAATCTTGTCTACTGACATTATTGTTTCCTATAAAGGTATACAAATAGGGACTTGGAGGGGAAATTAGGGGCAGGGAGTGGCAGGGTGTAATCATAATAGGTGCAGTCACACTGAGGACCAGGACCCTAAGAGGCACAGGGTATTTTCAGAAGTGACACCCCTGCCTGTGGCCACACTTACCCCGGCATGACCAAGGGCAGTGGTGTCACATCTGCCCCGCCCCACCAGACGTTCACCATGGGCAGGAGCAGAAGTAACTCTGGACTGTGGCAGAGATAACACAGGATGTGCACTGGGCTCCCAGCCAGCGCACATTCTGTTAGGCCTGTCTCTTATACACATCTAGATGTGTATAAGAGACAGGTGCAGGAGGCGAGGCCATGCAGACCCACATCCACACATCCCCCGCCCCCTCCCTAGTCCCGGCCTCCGGAACATTTGTTCGGCGGCCGGGCAGACCCCTACCCAGGGTGAAAATACCCACACATGCATGTAGAATACATATGAACATTAGAGTGGAGTTCCCAGCAGGGGACCTGTTCCTACCCAACGCCCCTGGGGAGTGAAATGCCACTCCCAGAAGGAGAGTGGAGGATTGGGGTTGTTTTGGTGTGTATGGGGTAGAAGGTATATATGCGATTGATTGATTTTTTTCTATGTTGTTTTTACTTGTGAGTCACAACAACCCTGTGAGTTAGGTCGTGATTATTCCCATTCCCAACCTCTCAACTGAGATTAAGAGATAGTGACTTGCACCTAATGCCATTCAATCAGCTAGAAGATTTGAACCCCTAAATCCATCCATCTCCCAACACTTTAGCCACTGCCCTTGCTCAGTGCTGGGGAAAGCCTGGTATGAATATTGCCTGGAGAAAGTGATCTGTTTCTGAAGGGCGGAGGCCACTACCACAGAAGGCAAAACAAGAGGGAACGGGTTGAAAACTGCAGCAATATAGATTTTAGTTAGACCTTAAGGAAAACTTACTAACTGTGAGAACTGTTGGGCAATGGACTAAGTTAAGCAGGGAGGTTGTGAAATCTCTCTCTTCAGATGTTTTCAAAACAGGGTTGGAAAAGAGAGGATTGTGAGCCGAGGACTGAAAGCTGATTGTGAGCCTGCTTTAAGCAAGCAGGTTGAACTAAATGACTCTGGAGGGTCCTGCTTCCAACCTATGATTTTATAAGGCTCTATTTCTATTTCCCATGCTAATTGCATGTTGGAGAACCATGCACGTTTGCAGCCATGCAGATAAAGCCAAGCCCTGTTCTTTAAGGAGAGTTGATTGTATTTGACTAACAGATCCATTTAAAAACAAACAACAAACATGCAAGGTTCACCCCCGGCCGCCAGCTGCATATTAAAAAGGGTGATTTATCCAGCAAGGCTGAGGACAAATGGAGCAAACGGAAACCCGAGGTCAGCGAAACTACTGCGTACATAGACAGATCCAAGTATTGACGAGAGCCTCAGTGCCAGCAGCAGCTCCACGCTGCACCGCTCACAAAGCTCCTGTTTCACAGCCCGGGCTGCGGAAGGATATTTCACCTTGTTTACCCTGAACGCGGAACATTGAATGGGGGGGGAAGGAGAGAAGGGTTGGCAGCTCGGCTGGTGATTGATGGCGCCTTGGCTCAATGAGGAGGAAGTTCAGCGTGGGGCGGGCTTCTCTTCGGAGCCAGTCTGCTGTGCGGCGGCGAGGACGGTGCAGTCAGCCTTTGCACTGGGGCACGGTGTAAATGTGCTGCTGCCGCCGCTGAATAGCGAGCCACAGAGCGAGCTAGAGAGGGAGAGAATCCCAGCCACGTAAGTAGCTATTAATACATGGTGGGGAGATGATGTCTTGTTGAAAGGGATTGGCCCGGCCATCCCTTTCCTCCCCCTTCTCCTACCTCTAGCAATTTTTTTATTTTTTTTTTAAAAGAGCCGATTCCCCCCCTGCAGTATAGCTCTATATTGGGAAGTGATTATTGCAGCTTTCTCTGTCACCTCTCGCATCTGGAAAGAAGAAGACAAAACCCATCGGGGTTATCATTATTTTTTTCTGCAGTATTTTGTGTGTGCATAATATTAAAACTCCAGGAGGGCCCAGGGAAGGAACAAATAAGTAAAATTTTGTGCAGTGGAAATCTGAGCGAGCATCGATCTTTTTTCCTTGTTCTTGAGTGCACTTTGTTGTTGTTTGATCAAAACGGACAAACAAACCCCTCTTCTCCTTGCCTAGTGTTGGATCCTTGTGCGCCTCTGTATTTTTTGTTGTTGCAATCCGTTGAAAGGAGAAGAGAGCTATTTCCAAGGATATCGGCCCAAAACCGAAGTGTTGGGTGCAAGCATTTTTTCATCTCTCTCCAGTCCTATCTTTTGTCGGGCTCTGCTGAGCGCTCTTAAGTTAAATGCTCCCTGGTTATTTATTTATTTATTCTTGTTCCGTTGCTGGTTAGCCCTCACGATCAGGGCAAAGCTTCAGACGCCATCTACAGTTAAAACGTAGGCAACTTTTTTTGCCTTCTATTTTAAAGGGGGGGGGGGGAAGAGAAAGGAATATCCAGTCGTGCATGCAGGGTAGTTCCTAATCCTTTCCTTTCTGGGCTGGGGTAATTGGGTCGTACTTAATTTTTAAGGGGGTGCACCAAAGACTGACCCCCCGATTGCATCCCTACCCCCCCCCTTTTTATTTTTTTTCCCCCCGCTCAGCTCTCTCTTGCTATTGTGCAGCCGAGGCCGGATTTTGCTGCAAGCACGTTTTCAATTCCTAGTTACTTTGTTGCTCTCTGGAAAGCGAGGGGTTCCAGCGTGTCGTTTTCAGCGAACGGAACAAAGGGACCCGCGGTTTGAAGCTTAGTGGGGTCGACCTCACTCTCCTTAGGACTCTGCTCTGATCTGAACCGGATCCCGCTTGCAAAGCCGATCTCTCTGCTGCTATTATCATTGTGTTCGTACTGTAATTCCACACAGCCCTCCCCACCATCACCAAAGCCGCCTTTGCCAGCGACACAAAAGGCAACGTTGCAAAGCAGGACTCTGGCAAGTGACTGATCATCTGAAGCCTTTTCCCCCCTTTTGTTGGTGTGTGCCTGTATTTGGGGGGTGGGGGGGTTGGTTCTCTCCATACTCATGAACATACAAAGGTCAACCCCTATCACGATAGCGCGATATGGGAGGCCTCGGAATAAAACGCAGGATTTCGAAGAGCTCTCGTCTATAAGACCCACCGAGCCAAGCCAGAGTTTCAGCCCGAACCTCGGCTCCCCCAGCCCGCCGGAGACCCCGAACTTGTCGCATTGCGTTTCTTGCATCGGGAAATACTTATTGTTGGAGCCTCTGGAAGGAGACCACGTTTTTCGAGCCGTCCATCTGCACAGCGGAGAGGAACTGGTTTGCAAGGTAACGCGTTTCCCCCCTGTTTATTTTAACTAGTTTGTTTCATTGTTCTAGGATGATGGAGGGAGATCGATGGAGGAGCCCCCTTTGTTCCATTTTTTTAAAAGCCTCCCCACGGCATAAGGACACACCGCCTTACAATCCCCCCCCCCCATCCCATCCCCCCAGACAATGGCCACTTCATAACGGTGGAGTTAGAGCCTGGACAGAAGAACCATAGTTAGACCCCTTTTAAAATGTTTGAACACTGTTCCCTCCCTTCAACTCCAATAGTGCGAGGAATCCCCTGTTAATTTTGAGCTCCTGTGGCTCGCTGATTGGGGAGGGGGAGAGAGCTGTTCTTTGCTGGCTGCAGACCGCTTTGGTCTAAAAGTGATTTTAAAAATCACTTTTTTTAATAAAAAAAAACACCTCCTTTAAAAATATATATATACTAAAAAATCGGACAGAGGCGCTGATCTGTGAACCACCCCCACCGCAGTGGTGTTGGCAAACGTTACTCTCCACAATGCAGGGAGAAGAAAACCTGCACAGCTACGTTTCTTTTTGAAGAGAGCAGACACAATACAGAGCCCACTCCTTTGTAGGCTGCCGGCTTTTCACCTCTCTTTCCGTATTCTGCTGAGTGAACCGTGGGAAACGGAAGCTTACATGAGTGCCTAGCTAGCAAGAGATGCATCTGCCTTTCAATCTAAGGGAATATTGTTTCCTATCCCTCCCTACCCCTTTCCCCCCAAACTATTTTCACCATGAACCCAGACTCGCTGCACATCCACTGTTCCTGAAACCAGTGGTAGTTGGTATGCCCGACGGTATGGAAAATTGCCTATTCTGTGCACCACGTTCAGATGCTTTCATTGTCCCCCAAATCTGTAATTATACATTCTTTTGTAAATTGCTAGTGTTGGGCTATCTGTCTGCGAAACGGAACAGGACATGTTGTGAATACTTGCTTCATAACGATTCAAAGAATTGGCCGTGTTGACTATTCTATTTTTTTCATTCACAAAAAGTGCCAGAATGGCATTTATATTGGGGGCGGGGGTGAGGGAGGGAGGGAAAGGGAACCCTTATTACTCTGTGTAGTTACTGCAAGGTTTGATTCTCAGAGAGGTATAAATGGACTGATGAACTGTGAATCATGAACCCATGTCTTAATGAAGAATTAGTACTTTACAGTTTAAACTTGATTATTTGAAATCGGGCCCATGACCTTGGAGAGCCTTTGCTACAAGCTGCTGAAAATTAGGAGTAATGTTGGCTTGCTATTAAAATGCATGGGTTAGTTTGCCAGAACAAATGAGTATAAGTTGAAATATTCTTTTGAGAAGCCTGTTATGGGCAGTAATAAATTGCTGGATACTAGGAGATTTGCATTCATGGAAATACAAAAATCTTGCAAAGCTGCTTCTCTGCATTAAATCCTATAAAAACTTGCATTGCAGGCAATGGTGGTGCGCTTCTGCTGCTTCTTTCAAGACCTTTCCCCTTCAATAGTAGCAAGTCTATGGGATATGTTTATGATAAGACTTTATCTTAGTCTGTGGGATATGTTTATGATAGACTGCAACAAAATCGTTGCTTGCAAGAGAGGGAATTTCCCGTTAAGTCCTATATTTTGCAGCTGCTTGGAGTTAAAATATCATTCATTTTCCTCCATAAGTGTGAACTGTCCCTTGTAGACCTGATCCCAAAATATTTGCCTGGCCACTAGTTTCAGTACTCACCAGTCACTCCAAAAAATGTCATAATCCATGCATCCTGTTACTGCAGCAAAGACTCCTGCCTGACAAATTGTCATCCCTTAGATAAAACCATTGTGTTGCTTTCTTGCCCCAAAATGGGGAAGCATGCATGCTGGTAAGGTGGTATTTCATTTGGTTGCACCCACTAACTGCACTTTACTTGCTTCTCTGTTCTGTGGTATCCAAGTGATACCCTAGTAAGAGCTAAATCAAGCTGCTATTGTAGCCATATGTATTCCCTTGGTTGAGTATATTAAACAGTCTTTATTAAGGGACTTTGGGGTAAGGGCTACATGATCGTAACTTATAGTTTTAATTTAAAAAATAAAATAAAATCCAAGGCTGCAGGCCTGTACCCCTTGGAAGTCATTAGCAAAATTCCCATTGACTAGTGGGGGTGAGGATTGCATGTATAGTGTGTGCTGTCTTTCTGCACCAGATCAGTATTCACTCAGAAAACCGGTAAACCTTGAGGGGGTTCCCTACAGGTATTCTGGAAATAGTATTTCAAATGACTGGTAGATTTGCTTATGTTAAGGCTCTACAGTTTAGAATATTTGGAAGCTTGATGACAGTCCCTTTTTAAAAAGTTATTTTTTATAGCATCTCCTTTTCAGGAGTTTGAACTGCTTCTCTTTAAGTTTTGAAGCCTGCACGCAGATCCGTGTGTGTGTGTGCGCGCACGCGTGCGGGGGGGGGGAGGTGTAATTGGGGGAAATCCTGACTTTTCCTCTTCTGTTATTTATCCCATTGACAGAATTCCTCAACACTTTACTTCCCTTTCATTAACAAATTGGGCCAGTTGGACAGTCTGACTACCTGAATGACTTATTACCTTGTGGTGAAGTAAAAGAAAACAACTAGATCCTGGTTTTTCCTCCTGTTTGTCACGTTTTGGAATCCCTTCTGGGGAAGGAATTTGGTCATAGCTGCCCTTTTAAGCATTAAAGATCTCTTTTTGTTTCGGAAGCGCTTGTTGAAGTGCTCTTGCACTATGTCAGAAGTTTTTAGTTACACAAGCTTTTACAGCTTCAAAGGAAGTGATGAGGGGTCCCTTCTTGGGAGGCAAGCTAAGACATCAAAACAGAATGGCTTTGAGGGAATTTTTGTTTGTGTAAGGACTAAACCAATTCCTGTTGGTGCTGCTAAACTATAACAACGCAAATAGGAGCTAATTGTGCCTCTGGCTTGCCAAATTCATTTTTACATTACACAGTACAGCCCAGAGTGTGTCCTACAGTAACATCATTATCTGAGGCACATATAATTACAAATAATGCAGGCCTTGTCAGGCACTGCTTACATTTATTTCCTTGCTGCAGAGCATCCATTATTTTCAAAGAAATCTTCCCACAGCCTCAAATCTGGGTGGTTTTTTCTTTTTTTAATTGACTCCAATACTGATTCATTCATGATTGCTGGATTATAGTAACATTTTTAATTTCCCAGAATGCTTTCTGCTTTCTTACAACTCATTCACAAGATCAGTGATGACATGCCTACTAGGAAAGGGACTTTCAACTCTTCTTAAAGGGGCACTCAGTTTAAATTTGGACTAAGATTTATTGATTAACTTTTTACAAAATACTCCTATTAAGTCCATTAAAAATCTTTATTTCATTTCCCCTCCTCTCTGTTTGGCAACACAAATGACCCTTTCTGAGAATCTGAAAGCGAAACTGAGTTCACTGATTTATTTTTTGCATTTAGAGATTGGGGTGAAGGATGCAAAAAGTAGAAATGGCAGCTAACAACATTTTAAAAAATAAATAAATAAATAATGTTATTAAGGCAATGGTTCCCAAGCTTTGTGACCTCATTTTAAGACTTGAATATGATCCCATCACCCCAGACTGCAACAAAGTCATGCAAAGTATATGAAAGAGCATTTGAGATCCTGACCCCCATCTACAGATGTTCTAATCCCATCTGATGTCCTAGCCTGCTGTCTGGGAACCTCTGTATTAAGGGCTTAGTGAAATAGGTAACAAAAACTGTGTACAGCATATGATTTAAAATGTTAGCACCAAAAGATTTTGCCTATTTTTTCCTGAGACCTCATTCAGGTTTCTATGAAAAAGAAAGTAAACTCCGTTATTTACAAGCTCTGGCACCTTCCTTTAATTAATGTAACAGCCATGGCCTTCAAACTATAATGCAGATTACAGTCTGGGTTTAACCGTATGTTGGCTGTTCCAAGGCTTAATGCCATTGCTTTTGAAGAACAATTTTCTTTAATCCGATTATGGATTTCCCTTCCATTCCATGTGGAAAACTTTCATGAAATCTCCCCTGTTCTTCAAGACTGCACTTTTAACCTGTCTGCATAGAGCAAGTCGTTTTCATAGGGAAAATGCCATATGCTCAGAATGACAATTGCCTGCGTCTTGCCCATGAATGGCTTAACTGCAATTTTCCATAGTCTCATTATCTCTAACCTTTGTTTTTACTGTCTATTTGTTTCTGTAGGTGTTTGATGTTGGCTGCTACCAGGAGATATTAGCCCCATGTTTTTATCTGCCTGCACACAACAATATCAACCAAATTACTGAAATAATTCTCGGGGAGACAAAAGCCTACGTTTTCTTTGAAAGGAGCTATGGGGACATGCATTCCTTTGTTCGCACCTGCAAGAAGCTGAAAGAGGAGGAGGCAGCCAAACTCTTCTATCAGATAGCTTCTGCTGTCGCACACTTTCACGATGGGGGACTGGTACTGCGGGATCTCAAGCTGCGGAAATTTATCTTTAAGGACGAAGAAAGGTAAGGGTTTTTCTTTTTCCCGCACATCTGTCTAGGGATTGCTATTTTAGCGGGTCATTCTTTGTTCTCTCTCTTACAGACAGGAAGTTCACAGTAAGATTATGGTGTGCTCTTGTCCTTAATAATTTCCTCTGCTACTTTAGGGGTTGGGGACAAAAACCCTGCAGATCCTGTGGGTGAGATGCAGAAATGGGATAACCATCTTCTGGAATGTTTAGAAGCTTATCATTGGGGCAGGAAAGTCATACATGGAAGATATTAGAGTCCTGCTCAAACCAGAAATTTGATCCTGAGCCTCACTGCTTCAAGTCTAGTGTAGTTAGGCTCTTCTGAGCTGTGACTGGGCAGGCTGGCTTCTTCATTCTGTCCTAGGAGCATTGTCATGCCATGATCCATAAGGGGTGTGGCCACATCAGTAAGGGGTGGTGCTAAGGTGATCCACACCCCCTCTGATGTGGCCATGCCCCATGGAGCACTATGACTTGACAGCACTTTGTAGAGGGCGGGGCCTCCCATAGGTAGAGAACCTGACCCAGGCCAAGCCAGAGGATCTCAAACCGACAAAGTAACTGGCCCAGCCAACAGGACAAGAGTAGTTGTGTCCTGCCAGGTTTGCAGGGCTCTATAAGATGCACCATTTTCTTAACAGCCCACTGAGGGATTGCACAGCAAAGGTAATGTATTCAAAATTAATCAGCATTTTCCCCTGTTCACCCACTTCTGTACTGTGGGATTTCTCACATTCTGGGTTGGAGGTTGAGTTATGAGGGAAGAGGCTGGCTGCGCAGGTTGTAATGTCAGACCCACACTGCAGTGGAAGTAGCGTATAGCAGAGGATCTGTTGGGATGTTGCTCTCTGTTCCTAAGAACACAGATTGCCTTGTGGCTAAGGCTCTGCACTACCTGATTTGTGGCTTGGACTTCCTGTTTAGCCTACGTTTTCCAAAAAGTCTCTGATGATTAGGTGCCTCCGTTTTTGAGTGCTCGGCCTCAAGATACCTAGGATCTGATTTGTGGTTGACGCTGGTTCAAGCTGGCAATGACGGCCCTCAATGCTCCATGAGGCTGAGCCTTATGCAATTCTCTACTAAGGAAATGAAACAGACAAGACACTCACGCTCTTTGAACAGGGTTTCTAGGGTTGTCAGTACTCAATAGATAACTATCCAAGGAGCCAAGAGAAGGCAGGAAGAATTATAGGAACAGTGCCACATAAAGGTGATAAAGTTAAAATCCTAAACTATTTTGCTTGCTCATTTCTGGAGAAAGAGTGTTTCAATACTTGCATTGAAAAGATTTATTTATTTATTCTGAGCTCTTTCCCTTCTGCAAGTATTAGGGTGGTGGGTGCAATGCTGCAGGCTGTGCATAAATTGATTAATAATCTGAAGGTGCAGTACACTTCCAATGCTGGGTAACTGCTCTGCTTTTCAGGCTGGCGAAGCTCAGAATCCCTCCCTTGTGCTTATCAGTTTCCATTTATAATTATGTTCCATCACATGCTTTGCTGATGATGTTGCAAACACCATTGAACCATGCTGGAGCAAAGGTGAACAGGAACACGCTGGAGCGATACGAACAAAAAATTAACTTCAGGGACATGCGTGGAGGCTTAAAAAGGTGGTTGATGGGGAAGAATGGGGAAAGGGTTTAATGTCTTTTTATTTTCCTTTTGGATGTGAATGACGAAGGCGTAAAAACACTGTTTAGATGGGGATGGGAGGGAAAAGAGCAGGGCATATTTTGTTTGCCTAGAGCATCTACTAACCAAAAGCTGGGAGAAAAATGAACGCTAGTTCTCTGTCTGCTGGGATGGTTAGGATGGTGGTGTGATTTCTGTCCTGGACCCCGGTTGGCAGTTTTACCTTTCAAATTAGCCTTTGAACAATAGGTGTGTGATCTGGTCTGAGGTTTGCCACAT
Organism: Sphenodon punctatus; assembly: GCA_003113815.1. Taxonomy (NCBI): domain Eukaryota; kingdom Metazoa; phylum Chordata; class Lepidosauria; order Sphenodontia; family Sphenodontidae; genus Sphenodon; species Sphenodon punctatus. The sequence continues at coordinate 1,751,480 of QEPC01001035.1, read as the reverse complement.
GGGAGGAAAAAAGAGTGGTGTCCCCCTCTCCAGATTTTTGACTCTTGGGAGTACAGGTATAACATTGCTTTGCTGTCCAACCTTTGCAGCTGCTATGTGGACAGTTGCGTTGTCTTTTATTTCACTTTTCCCTGTGAATCGCATTGATGCCCACCTGCTGTCAAAGTGAAATTGGCATTTTTTTCTGCTCCTCTTCAGATTTTTTTTTTTTCCTTTTTAATAGCTTCAGTGAAATTTGTCAGTGTGTTGTATGCTTGCTTCATTTTGTTGCTGCTTGGAAAAGCTATAGGCAGCAGATAGATCTCAAGTTTTGACTGTGTTTTAAGACACAGAAGCCTTCACCCACTCAAGAAGTGTGGGTTTGTAGCATAAGAGCTGAGCCAACTTCTGTGGATTTGCTTTTAAAACTAGCTGTTAAGAACAGGTTTTAACTGAACAAAATTGCAACCCCACTCCTCCCCGATTTTTAAAAATACCTTGGGCTCAGGGGTCAGAAGACTACAAGCAGTCTATTTTTATTTGTAAGCAAATAATTTAAAAAGTGCTCTCTTCATCCAAATATTCCAGGTTGATAAGCCTACATGTATTAAGACCCTTTCCACAGTGGGATAAGATGTGACAGTACAGTTACACTTCTGATAACAGTTACACAGGTTATCAGAAGCAGAACTGTGAGAAAACCCAAATTGGTATGTTGGTGCCTATCAGTTTCAGCTACTGGACAACAGTCTGTGTTCTTGCTTTCAATCTGCTCCAGTGTTTACTCTGTGAACCCCTTCTACCCTCCCCCATACCCCCCAAGCTTCCTGGTTCACTGAAGATGTCAAGGAAGGCATCGTTTTACGACATCCAGAATCCCAGGCATTTCAGCAAAGGAGCTAGTATTTGTAGCGTTACATTTTGAAAAGTCTTCATCACAAACAATGGTGGCCTGCTTGGAATGCCTGGCATTCTGAGTCTCAGGATGATGTATTCTCTGACCTCTGTAGTGAAGCAGGAAGTAACAGGAGATTAAGAGAATTCTTTTTAAGCCATATGGATATCTTTATTTCTTTGCTGGATGACTCTTGCTTTTCCAAGTGTCAGGGCCCATAGGTTGGGGCACGGAGAGTTGTGCTGGATCCGTGCTGGATAAGTTGGTGCAGGATCGGGTTACCAACTCCACGGGTTACAGTGGGGATCAACACAGATCATGGGAGCAGGCATAGATGAGACAGACACAGGGGCAGACAGGACTCGGAGCAGACGGGGCTCATGGGGCAGTCCCATACAGGGCTCACCGGGCAGTTGCATAGGGCCTCATCCAAACAGACGCTGAGCTGCACTCTCGGGGACCAAGGGCGGACGGACAGAGGGGCAGCCAGACTCCCAGGCAGGATTCAAAGGCCAGGCTCCAGCTGGCCCTAAGTACACACTAGGTCCAGGAGTGGGGAGTGTAGAACCAGTCCAAGTGCGTGGAAACAAGAGAGAGAAGGACTTGGAATCTAATAAAATCAATTGGAAGCATTAGAATGTACTTTCTCCTTTGGATCTAATGACACCAATAGATAAAGAATGGAATCCCAACCCCTTTCACATAGAGTAGAGATACGTACACAATGGTAGCCTCACTTTTCCAATGAATTGCCAAGGTTGACAAAGACTTGGAGGTGGTTTCATCGGACAAGCCTAGAAGTGTATTCATTATTCGGGAAAGTGATATAAAACAAGTACTTCTGTAGCTGCATTTACCCAACACAGTGCTGCTGGGGTGTATGCAAAGTTATATTATCATTGCTGCTGCCGCCGCCTTATGGACATTTTCCCATAAGGACGAATACACCCATGTGGTAACACTGTATGGGTTGTGCTCTGTGAGCTTCGCCCTGTCAGCACAATGGGCTCGATCCCATGGATCGCACAGATGTGAGCTCAGCCACGTGCAAACCGCACGGATCCACGTGGGGGAAACCGTGCGCACGTGACCCGCTGGGCATGGGTTCGCGGCCAGTGTTGTGTGAACAAAGTCGAACCTCATTTAAAGACTTGGCACAAAAGTACAGTCTTCATAACATTAGCTTGCTCTGTGCAGTCGCTTTCCTAATACAAGTAATATTTCCCATCAGGGAATTATTAATATCTTTAAAGCATTTTTTAAGCCTTTAATTATATTAAAATATTAGCTGTCACAATGTTTGACGCCTAAAGCTTATGCACATTAATCAGTCTTGTTAACAAGAAATTCATTATTTACTGTACTGTGATTAAGATCGTTTGGGATTGTAGACGTAATTTTTTTTTTTTTGTAGTAAGTAGGAGAAACTACATGTAGGTGGGAGTCAGTCAAAATAAACATAATTTGCTACTTTGTTCTATGCCATGGAGACACATCAAGTACAATCCATTAGTTTAGAAAGCATGTACCAGTATAATGGGGCGCTTAATCGGTGTGCTTCCCCCCCCCGCCCCCCCCAAAGCTGCTTATCTATCTGGGTCTGCTACATATGATTTCTGTTATATCGAAACAGTGTGAAATGAAACTTGAGCCCATAAAAATGTGAAGTGGAGATGCAACTTACTGCATTCTTTCTGTTTTCGAGTAGCAGCCTTCTTTTCTCCTAGCAATGATTTTCTTTTTCTATTTTTTTCCACCCCTGTCAAACTTTATTGCAGTCAGTTGATTTACTTATAGTGTTACTAACCCTCTAACCTTGCTTGGAAAACAGTGAACAAGCAAGCTTTCTAGGAGTTGAGGAAACTGTTAAATAGCTTTCACAAGAACGGACACAACAGGGCTGCATTAAAAAAAAAAAAAAGAGAGAGACTCTAAAGATACATAAAGAAAGCCAGGTTTCATTTACAGGTTATCCTGCTGTCATCTAACTGAGCCAGGCGGGAAAGGTGTAGCATTAAATAATGCAACTTTAAATGCGGGATAGATGAAATTTCAACTCTGAAACTGAGGCTCTTAACTGTTTTGCATTTGACAGCATGTGGGGAGGCTGGTTTGTGTGCTCCCAGGAGGTAAATCTCATTTGTGAAACTTCAAATAGAAAGTTGAACTGTTATGCAACTCCTATTGGCTTCATACTCCCTTTTTATTCTGCATGTGGTTTGATAAATAAGTTTCCTGAATTTTTTTGTGAACATAATGCCTTTTCTGAAAAGCCCACAAAGTTATTAGCATGAAGACTGACATCTCTGTGACCTAGGTAAAACATCCATTTTGCAGGGAAGCAAATCGAACGATAAGGCTAAAGTGACTTGCCCCAGGTCATAAAATGAGACAGAGGCTGGAAATGGAGCTAGTGGTCCTGTCCAGTGGTTGCACAATGCTGAAACACTAGCTTCTGGGAGGAGAATATGAGCTTTCAGTCTATCACTGTTGCTAGCCAAGGATGTTTTATGGAAGACTGGGCCCTCCAACATTGGTTAAGGACAGTGTCTGAAGGCTTTTCAATGTCTGAGCTTGTCTTGGCTATCAGGAAAGGGTTTTGAATGTAGAGGCCTAACCCTAATCTGACAGCACTGTGGGGGCATGGCTACATCAAAAAGGGGGCATGGCTAAGATGCTCCCCTCTTTACTGACATTGACCCCCCCCCCCCCCCCCAAAGACAAATCAGCCTTGGGCTCCTTCCCAATGCAGTCTTGCTCAGCTTGGGCCCAAATAGAGCTCTAGTCATTCCTACCGGGTTACTACTGCTGGACCTTTCCTGCATTCTTGTGCCTACGAGTAGATGTCCCTCATTTTATTCTGCTGAGGAAAGCATTGAAGCTGTAACTAGTTGATACTCCTCTTTAAGCAAAGCAGATGAGCAGAGCCCCATGAACCCTGGCAGGGCTGTGCCTGCTCTCCAGTGGAGATGGTAACATTACATCAGCAGATTTCTGACCCAGCTGCGTAACTTGCTTTTGCTCAGCACTTTGTCAGGAGTTCAAGTCAGCCACGTTTTTAGCTGCATTGCTGGTTTTCTGGCAGAGTTTTATTGTTGCTGTTAGCTACATTTTTTGTAGTCTGGAAATGTTGTTTAATGGATATTTTTGTATTTTACTTTCTAAAATAAATCCATGACTGAGCGCCTTTTTAGGCTGAATGCCTCCAGGAATTGACTTTAACTGGAGGTGAAGCTTATCAGTGCCTTTGTAAATCAGTCCTGTGTGTGTGTGTGTGTGTATATATATACAGTATAACTTCCCATTTTTGGAGCTCCCATATTCAGATCCTTCCTAATTCTAGTCCTCCTTCATGTCCCATTTCTTTTTTCCAGACATGCTTTATGACCCTCCTAGATATAGGAACTTCTCTAACTCAGACAAAAAGCTTGTCCATATACAAGAAGTTATGTTGTATACATCTGCTTGGCTTAAACCAGAGGATTGAGAACTTCTGACCCATGGGCCAAATTCAGTCCATAGCAGATTTTAGACTGCTTGCCCATGTTACTTGGGCTGGCCAAACTCACAGCGTGGAAACTCCTGACTGGGAATCATATGCCTATCTCCAAACATGGGCTTGAGGGTAAAAACATCATCAGGCAGGTCCTGTGGCATTTTCTCTTATGAATGACAGGGCTCAAAATCTAGCCCTGTCATTCGTAGGAGAAAACACTGCAGGACCCGCCTGATGATGATTTTACCTCCACGCCCACGTTCGGAGATAAGCATATGATTCCTGGCTGGGAGATTCCACACTGGGAGTTTGTTGGGCCAGGTAATGTGGACAAACAGCCTTAACTGTCCCCTTCGTAATTCCTGGGTCTGTCTCATGGTTCTGGTCCCTACTCTCAAGCACTGAAAGAGGGAGCTCAGGAGAAGGAGAGGAGATGAGGACATACACTCCGTTTGGGAAGGGATCCATGGCGTAGATCCATGAACTCGCCCGCCCGTAGTTTCCCCCATCAAGAATGCATGCCCCTTAAGCATCCTGCCCTGCAACTTCTATCTAATCTGTAGAACTTGTACTAAATTACAAAGGAACTGATTTCCAGAGTGGGTAAGTACTTAGCACTGTCTGAAAGTTAGGCCTCACTTAAAATGTCTTGGGTTTGACACCCAGGAAGCAAAATGCCACAAACCAAGGAGTCATTTTTGAAAATATGGGCTGTTTCCTGCATAGTAAAATAGTGTGTGATTATAAGTCTCAGTCCACGCATGCTCTGCACTGTTGAAAAAGGAATAGCTATGCCTGTGTAGCATAGTTAGTTATCAGTTGTCGATGAGAATGGTTAACGTTCTCCCTTCTGCTGTTAAATCTTAACTTTAGTATTTCATTTATGAGAACATATCAGGCATGTGATATTCCAGGTACAGGCCTGCTTGGGCCAGAAATCTGGGCTCAAATGGAACAGGAAGTGCAAAGGGGTACAGTTGCAAAGAAGTACATCATGACTACTACTAATCATTTCTATAGTTTGACTAGGCATACACCGCCCTTCACAGTCACAGACTTTCAGAGACAGGTCCCTGCCCAGTGGGCTTAGTCTAAGATGGACATGGATGAGGGGAACACACAGGGAAAGACAGACACATTCCCATTTTACAGATGGGGAACTGAGACTGAGTGGTTGTGACTTGCCCAAGGCCACCCAGTAAGTGCATTGGCTAGGGGGGTGGGGGTCTCCCAGGTCCACGTTCAGCTCCTTATCCACTACACTACACTGGCTCTCATCGTTATGCACGGAAAAGGGGCATGGTCATGTCAAACCTGATGTGTCTGGGTGTCCCTCCCCCAGTGGCGTACTGGGATGTTGCAGCACTCCATAAAGGGTGGGTCTTCTCAGAAAAGTCTGACATCCCCCCCCCCTTTTTCTGGCATAGCCACCCCCCTGCCTGCCGTCTAGAATGCTGTGATATCAGCACTTTGTATGGGGGCAGCTAGGAAGCCCATCTTGAGCCTTAGGAGTTTGGGCAGAGAGTGTGCCTGATAGACTGGGCCCAACAGAACCAGTTGTGTCCAATCAGGCTGAGTTGGATCGTAGGCCTCTAGATGCCAATGGGAGCTGAGCTGTAATGGGGAGATAGTTTGCTCTCAATGTGTAATTTTGAAAAGGGATTTGTGGGGTTTCAGCACTTGTACTTTTAGGCCAAGACATTTCATCTTGCATAGCTCAGCAAAGGCTCTGGTCTATGTAGAGACACTGAGCACATACACCTCCCACTAATTTCATTCTAACCTCTGAAGAACAGGATTTTCATTTAGGTATCTCTCTTTAGGCACCAGCCTTGTTAAACTTAGAGCTTTGTTCTTTCCAACCTATATTTTTGTTTCAATTGCCAAAATAGTCCATATATGGGTCAAAATCCCAGCTACACGAAATTGACATTTTTATTTATCTACAAATACCAGTGTGGTGTGGTGGTTATGAGTGCATTACTTGCACCAGGAGGTAGGTGGAGGCCCCTTGTTCAAATGTCACTTTAGCCATGAACTCACTGGGTGACTTTGGGCCAGTCAAAGATCTCTCAACCTAACCTACCTCACAGGGTTGTTGTGAAGATTAAGTTGTTGACGTTACAATTAATAATTGTAAGCCACTCTCCCCTGAGCCTAAGGGTGAGGATAAAAAAAAAGAAAAAAGTAAATATTGCACTTTTACTGTTCAAAGTGATTTACAACCCCATCTGGCCTTCAGTGAGAATGAGGTTATCTCTAGAGCAGTGGCTCCGAAAAGTTTTGGCGGTGTGACCCCAGTTGGAGGCTGTACGGGAAATAATGTGAAATAATACCTACATTTATTTATTTATTTATTTATTTATTTTAAACTGTTTCGCCTTTAGTTCCTATAAATTTAGTAGGTTCAAGCTGCTGTCATTTTGGAAATGGTTTCATTAGCCAGTATTCTGGAGAGACCTAGGAAGTAGGTGTTATATTGGTTGGTTACCTTCTAATTCAAGCACTGCCTGCGTAACTGAAGAGTATCTGCTAGGCATACATTGTGCTTCCAACTTCGTGTCCTTTCTCTAGTTGTGCGAATGAGCTTTGAGACTTCTGAATAATTTAACTGGTTTTAGTGCTGGAAATTCTGTTTGCTTCTGGAGAGTGAAGCTGGAGTCTGACTGCACATTTCTTGTGGTCTTGGCTTCTGTATTAAAAGGCAGTTGTCTAGTCATTTGCCAGTGCTCCCAAAACTCTGCAGGGAGGACTAATGCAAATTGCCATACAAAAAGTAGAGGATGTAAGCTAATAAAGCAGTCTGACAGAAACAGATGCACGCTCAGGAGGGCTACACTGAAGAATCTTCCAGAAGAGGCTTAATTGATCAGGTTTTGTTACATTACTGAAGAGCAAAGTCTGAATGCAGTCAAGTACTGAATGGCATATTGATAAGAAATTCAGAGTGGTATTGTTTTTCATGGGTTTCCCTGACTGTTTCTATGGGGACAAAGACGCATTTCCCTTCTGAGTGCAACTGCTGCCCTCTGATTGCACTTCTGTGGTTTCATTCACCAGTAATGGGAAAGCATTCATAGGCAGAATAGCTTCCCCTTTTTAAATAGCCATGATTCAGGGTGGTTTTTTTTTTTTTTAAAGCATTAGGCTAATGTAGCATTTTATCAATGATCTGAGAGTTGCATAATGCTTTCTTTCCAAGTGCTTATTTGCTCTCCATATTAGAACTTGAAATTATGTACTGTAATTATTTGGCCTGGACAAAAGTCTTTTGTTTCCCTATAGCATGCATACAAAGTGATTCTCATCCGGCTTTGGCAGTCACTTACATTTGAACTTTAAGGATTAATTCTGCTGCCACTATTCCTACATTGCTAATGCTTAAACACTACTCCTAATTATGGAGAAAGGTTGCAGTTCTGGCAGCCTGGGTTTCATTTCCTGAATTTTATTTATATTAATGGTTTTTTGTTTTTTTTGGTGTTTTTTTTAAAGAGCATAGTTTTGAAATGTGACTCTCAAATTCTTTCTGAATCGGCGATCGTACCACCTGAAAAAATGATCATATTTTCAGTAAGAATTTTTAAAAAATAATAAAATGGATCAAATTTCAGGTTGTCTTGTTTACTCTAAAACAGGGTGATCTTCCTAATATCCAAAGCAGAGGCCTCATTTTTTTCAGTACACGTTAGTGATGATTGGGTGCCCACTGCCCCCCAAATCTCATGCCACTCAAAAGAAGTTTTATTTGGGGGTAGGGGGGGTTAATGTTGTCCATCTGTAAAATGGAACCTTTGAGGAATGTCAAATTGGACACCCCAAAATTGAGCCATCAGAAATCTCCAGACACTTTGTGTGTATAACCTACACATAGATATTAAACAATTCCTTATTTTCCTCCAGCCTAATCCATTCCACAGGATGAAAACATGGCTTGTTGTTTGCATCATCCAGGCACAGATTATGGTGGAACAAGCAGATAACAGCCAGCTGTTGTTTTAACACTCTGGTTTAAACAAAACTTGCTCCAGTGTACTTGCTTTTACAAGAGCAAGTTAGGTATTCCAGCGTGGGAATACCAAAAGAAGGCTCTTCCTTCCATTCAAGAAAACTGGAAGATACTGGAATGTTTTTTGGTGGGAAGCAAGGTTGGGTGATGTGCGTGTGGACAAGTAGTGCTTTTGATTCTTTAGCATCTGTTGTGTATTGCAGCACTAAATCAGAAAGAACAGAAAGGTCTGGGAGTTCAAACAACTTGATCTTAAAAGAAAGAGACACCCCTCCCCCCCCCCCCAAAAAAAAAATAATCTCAGTGGCACATCTGCTTTTCTCTCTTAAGCCCTAGCCCTGGCAACTGTTGGAAACCTACAATAGGATTAAATTCCATCTGAATGTCAACAGCCCAAGGAAATGCTTAGGAGAGGAAGCAAGTGTGTGATGGCGTCCCTGGCATAAATGGTTTGATTACTTTATAAAGAGAATATTCTCCACCCTGCATGTGTGTGTCTGTTTTTAGTTATCCTGGGTGAACTGATGGCTTTACTCCATTGCAATATAGTGACCTGTTGAGATACACACCTTCTTTGCTATCTCCCCTCTATTTTGTTGCTTCACATACATCTCGGAGGAAAAAATAGTGACATTCAACTATGACAAATTCAACTTCTGTCTACCTTCCACCACTGCATTCTACACCCTTTCTCCTTTTTTGCCCTGTCTTTCTTCTCCTTCAAACTTCATTCAAGAGCAAGTCTAAATTTAGGACTCAAGAAGGATACTGACCAACATCCCTTTTCTCCTTTTAGTCAATAAGGCAAAGATTCCCAAACTCTGTGTGAAGATGACCCTAAGGGCGCTTTTAGACGATCCCACTCACAAGTGGGATCGTTCAGTGCCGGCATGGGGCACCCGCCTTCCTCGCTACGCCGTGTCTGATGTTCAGAAGAACATCAGACACAGGGTGGAGTGTTTGAGCGCATGCGTGCCCTTCTGTGCATGCGCACTCGGCCAAAGAACCGGGAAGTGCGGTGTGAAGCCGGCACAGCAGCGATCCCCATTGAAGGGGGCAGGATCGCCAGACCGTCTTCATGCGGCAGAGATCCTGCGTTCACGCGTGCTACGGATTTAGATGAGCGGCAACAATGGTGGCTGATAAAGGGCTCAGCCGCCATTTGCGTCTCGTCTAAAACTGCCCTAAGTGAGGTTATGCAGATGGCACCATGACCCCCAACTGATATGCTATTCATTTTGCATGTCTTAGCCATAATTCTGTGACTCTATCCAGATAGCAAAGTCTCAAAATGAGGTGTCAGGCAGAAATTTGGTAACCACTGAAAAACCTGAACCCGATATAGGAGGCAACTGATTATCCTATAAGAAATAGGTTCAAAAACTGTCTGTCCCCCGGTAATAATTGGTTGAGGTGCTGTGATGTCAAAGAACATTCAGAATCCTTTCAACAGCATTTGGGTAAAAGAAAATTCTCATGTCACAAGATTTATCATGCAGGTACATTGCTGCAGGTGTGGCGTTTCATGAATTCTTGTTGTCCATTGCCTTACTAGACTTTTCAAAGTTTTCATACTGCTTAAAAATAACCAGCCAAATCCTTGGCCATGGGTGCCTAGTAATCTTATAATTTGTGGTTATTTTTCCTCTCCAGTCTGCTTAGTGCAGCAGAGTTATTATTTTAAGTTCTGATGGTTGATTGTCTACCACCAGATTGGCATAGGGGCTAGCTGTGGGCAATCAGTCAGGAAGCAGGTAGGTGGCCAAGATCGTGTGCGAGACAAACCCATCTGCATAAGCACTCGGGGAGAAAACACTGGCTTTTCTTAATCGGAGACTGAGCTGCCTTGCACGCTGTTAGTCAGGAGCCAGTTAATGTGAATTATATATTTATGACTTCCTTACTGAAGGCACCTTGCCAAAAGGGCTTTCACCTCTGCTAGTAAATGTCTGTCGATGTTGCAAAGGTCTAAGTTTGACTGCAGTGTTTTATAGAGCAGTCTGGTAGGTAGCGCTAACCCTGCAACCCGCAAGCAGAATGCTTTTCTTGTTGGGATTAAAAGCATAGGGAACTGGAATACTCTGCATCTTTTCTTTTCTTTTTTTTTTTTTTTTTTTAAATTAAGGGGTTTTTTTCTTTTGGGTTTGGACCCAGCCCCCCACCA
>QEPC01001035.1:1701379-1734292 GCA_003113815.1 Sphenodon punctatus | reverse complement strand
CTGAATGCATTATTTCGCTGTACTTAAAATCGGTATGGCATGCATGTGAATGCAACAGGACTTGTTAACAGCGAACTATTGAGAACCAGTTTTAAAAAATCCAGATAATTGCTGCACGTGTGATTACACCCTAGGTCTGTGTCAAGCCTATCAGTCTCCAAATCTCTCAGATCCTTTATGTTGGAATCAGTCAGATCCCTTTGAAATGGTTCCATACTCCACTGGGCCCTCTCCAGATTTTAGGTTAAGCACCATGCACAGAGTTCCAAGAAAGGCCCAGCTGAACCTGGCTTAAAAGAATAATTAAATATTTATTACACAATATATGTATTGATGTCATATGTCCTGCCCTTTACCCTGCTTCAGGCCTAGGACTTGATTCTATTTCAGTTCATTTAAATGGGAGTAAACCACTTATTGTTTATAGTCTGAGATGGTAATCCTGAAATCACTTATAAGTAGCCCCATTAGCAGAAGAGCAACTGTTTGCAAGTCAATAGCATTAAGATTATGGAATGAGTTAATGTTCCAAATGGATGACTTCCCTATACTTAACAAAGTTGTTTCTTAAACTTTCTCCTTCCATCTAGTAAGAATATAAAAAAGTGCCATACTGGGTCAGACCAGTTGTCCGTCCAGCCTAGCATTCTGTCTCCAACAGTAGCCATTTTGGTCACTTCAGAGAAGTACACAACAGGTCATATTGGAGTGATCCATTTCCAAACAGTCAGAGGTTGTCCAACCAGGTTGACCAATAGCCATTTATAGTTCTAGCCTCTAAGAGCTTATCCAGTCTTTTAGAAAACCCAATAATGCTATTGGCATTAACGACATCCTCTGGCAACAAGTTCCAACAAGCAACTTAATTGTATATTGAGTTAAAATGTTTTAAACCTGCTCCCAGTTTCATAGAGGTTTGTGCTGTTATAGCTATTTCTGAAACAAAAAAGAAAAGAAATTAAGGTGGTGACTGGTGTTACTGTTTTCCATTGTTTAATCTTCTTAATGAGAAATCGGTGAGTGTATAGTTGGAGGTACTTTATTCTCTTATTCTTTGTGAACAGGTGAATGTAGATTTGTTTTGTGAGTGTGAGGGAAAAGACTATGCGTATTCCCATTAATATTGTTTTAGAGAAATATCCGTGTCAGTGGAATGCACCTTGCAATGTTTGATCGTAACACAGTGATGTATCCTATTCATGTAAGATTGCAGTAGTCTGGACTCACTCTAATGGTTGCCTCTCTTTTTTCTTACCTCACAGAACTCAAGTAAAATTGGAAAGCCTAGAAGATGCTTATATTTTACGAGGAAATGATGACTCTCTTTCTGATAAGCACGGATGCCCAGCCTATGTGAGTCCAGAGATCTTGAACACAAATGGCAGCTACTCTGGCAAGGCAGCGGATGTATGGAGTCTAGGTGTCATGCTTTACACCATGTTGGTTGGACGCTATCCTTTTCATGACATTGAACCTAGTTCTCTCTTCAGCAAGATCCGCCGTGGGCAGTTTAGCATTCCAGAGAGTCTCTCCCCCAAGGCAAAATGCCTTATACGTAGCATACTGCGCCGGGAGCCATCAGAAAGGCTGACTTCACAGGAAATTCTGGACCATCCTTGGTTTTCTACAGATTTTAATGTATCTAATTCAGGATATGGTGCTAAGGAAGTTTCAGATCAGCTGGTGCCTGATGTCAACATGGAAGAGGATTTGGACCCGTTCTTTAATTGAGCACAAGTACTGGTGTTCAGAAGGTACATGATCTGGAGATGGCCACATGAAGGAGTCCTTCCTGACCATGTTCAAGCGCATCCAGTTATCAGCCTAGCTTGGTAGCAAAAAGACACTTGGAGTTCCTTTTGGTTTGAGAAGGAACGTCCACAAGGAGCTAATATGACATATGTAGCATGGGGACAGATTGGGGTGTGGGTGGGGAAGGGATCCTTGCTATCAGGTTAGATTGATTTGGAAGATGAGAAAAAACAAAGGCAGCATGGAGCACCTGTAGCTACTCACCTTTATGGAGCCAAGGACGCTGCACGCACCAGTTCCAGTGCAGCTGTATCACTCCGAATTCTCTTTCATTCTCAAATAGATGCAGTTCATGACAGAGTAAAACTCTTCTGCCTCAACACACATCTTGGCATCGCACTGTTAGATATTTAACTTCAGCCATTATTCAGGGAAGGTACAATTGGCTAGTATTTTTTTTTTAATCTGATGTCTAATAGCTATTGGGATTCATTAAAAAAAACAAAGTAGGTGCACATAGATGGACATGAAAAGTGGGTGCTAAAAACAAAAAGTTCAGTTCATGTCTCTTGATAGCTACTTTCAACTCATTTCTTCTAAATAAACTGCTTAATATTCTTGTCAGGAAATGACGTTTTAAATGCTTTGTTTCCTTAAAGGGGGTGGGGGGGGGAGTCACTGTCATTTAACAAGTTGTTCTGTTGTGTGTCAAATGGTTTGTTGCAGGAAGCTATTATAACTCAAAACTTCCAGATGCATTACTGCTATAATAGTAAAGGAAGAAGAAAAACAACATTATTTTTTTCTATAAAAAGGTTTGAAATACTGGCTTCCATGTTTGCTGCGCTGCACATAAATAACTACAGAGGACAAAACATTTGGATTGTTTCTTTAAAGAATTCCAATCTTGGAACCAACTTTTTTTCCCCCTTTAACTGACTGGCCCAAATGTAGAGGGCTCTCTATTGTTGAAGAAAAAGATTGCGCTTGTCTGTTTGTTTGTTTTTTAATTCCTCTTGTCTTGCAAAGGCATTTTTTGTTGTTTTGGAGGGTGTTTTTATTTTGTTGTTATGCCCTGAATAAGACAATAAGGGTATAAATTAATAAGCTGAACATTATTATAATAGATACTTCTCCTGAAAAAAATTACAGAGTAATATGCACCTTTTATATTGTCATGACTTATTCTATTTATTGAAGAAAATGTCACAGGTAGTGATGTATTAAGCCAGTACTTCAATTACGGGTTGACTTGGGATGACATGTTACATGCTGTAGTTAACACAGGTTGTTTTGTTGTTTTTGGTCTTTACTTCCTGTTCAGGTATTTCTGTCCCTGAATAACTTCTTATTTAGCTTATTTTTTTTCTTTCCTAGATAGCTTTTATTTGACTTAGACTGGCAAATGGTTTTTATTACTGCTTTTATATTGCTGTATGATATTGAAAACAAATCTCTTGGCATAAATATTTGTGTTTCCAGTACCTCAGTTGTTCTGATATTACTGCCTGTATACGTTTTGTGAAGTGGTCATGTTTTTGGGTAGGTACATGTGGACTCTGTAGTATGTAAATGTTACTTGAATTTGTGCTTAATTATAGTATGTGGCATGAGCGTACAGCTACTTGGCATTTGACGTATGGATGCTATTTGCCTGTCCTGCGGGAGAGTTAACGGTCCCACTCTCAAGAGGATGGTTCACAGTTCTTTATCAAGAGACATAGCTGCAGCTGACCTGCCTTGGTTCTATTTTGGTAACTAAGAATTATAAAGGAGTAATGTTTTTACACTCTGAAGATGGTGCTGTGTCAAGAAGGACTTTTTGTTTGTTTGTTTTGGTTTTTTTTAAAAAAATTATTTTATAAGTACCTTGTAGGAGGAAAGATTGGTGATGTGCATGGTGGGGTTTTACTGCCTCTGGTGCTTTGTCATGTATTTGGTTTAATGTTTTTGTCCTAATCTCTTCAATAAATAAAACTGTGCATATTTAACTAAATTCAAATGGTGAAGAATTTTTTTTAAATGCTTGTAACAGCTGCAGTAATAATGTTGATTTTTGTTGTTGTCCAGTTCTAAAATCTCCCCTAAAGAGGGCAACCTCCAACTCGGGGGGGGAAGAGACACTTCACGCCTGGGGCCAAATGCAGCCCAGAGTTAGCTTCTATTTCGACCATTTCCAGTTTCTGGATCCAGTTCCTACACCCCAAGCACTGAAAGACTGAGATCAAGGTAAGGGAGCAGCGGAGATGAGGACGCGCACACTAGGATAGGGGACAGATCCATGGCTTAGATTCATGATCTGGATCCTCCTCTTTCTGAGCACAACCCTTAAGCAGCCTTGCCCCAACTTCTTTGTGGCCCTCAAAGCTTGTACTAACTTTCAAGAAGGCCCCTGAGGGAAAAAGGTTCTCTACCCCTGCTGTTAGTGAAGTACTTGGGAAAATAAATGCAAGAAGTTGCCCTGAAGAACGTTAAAAAGCAAACCTATACGTTGTTTTTTTTTCTTTCTTAACGTGAAGTCTAAATTCTGTGAATGAAATCCACTTTCTTTAGCCTGTCAAAACATTTTGATAGGCCTAGTCTTTGTGCACCTGAATAGCTTATCTTAACAGTGGTTGTGAATATCCATAGAGAAGGAAATTGAACTCTTTTTTTTTTTTTTTTTGGTAGGGTTAACATTATAGTTTGGCCTACCTGCACATTCTTAGAATTCAGATTGTCAAAGTAAAATCTTGACTGTTACCCTAAATTAGATACTGGATGGAAAGCTGCAATTGAGGAAAGCATTGTCCTTACTTATATAGCAGATACTCCACTGATT
This sequence comes from Sphenodon punctatus, assembly GCA_003113815.1. Taxonomy (NCBI): domain Eukaryota; kingdom Metazoa; phylum Chordata; class Lepidosauria; order Sphenodontia; family Sphenodontidae; genus Sphenodon; species Sphenodon punctatus. Next base: position 1,729,719 of record QEPC01001035.1, on the reverse strand, counting down.
CTTCTATTGAGCCCATTAGTAGTCCATCATTGGTGAGGTACTACTTATTCAATAGGAATCTGTCCATTGAGATCAGAATACCATGGTGTGGCGTTCGGATTAAACTAAAATATAGGCTGTTCCAAATGGATCATTGCTGGTTTGAAGAGCCATCGGAAGCCAGCCCCATCAGCTGTAGTGTCACTCTCAAATAAGCAGTACCTTAGAGTTCAGTTTAGCTTTAAGTGTATATTACATCATCAATAATCTCATGCAGGCTAATTTTCAACTACATCAGTTTGTCCTAGGTTGTTTGTTGGCACGCCTCATATCCTGGATGGTGGTTTTGACGATTTGAAATGTCAACGTAAAAAGGTCATTACTATGTATAAAAACTATGAGAAATTGGTTTTTTCAGAGATTTTGTGTGTCTGCAACCAAATTTAAATTACTTGAAACTCTTTCAAATTAGACTCCTACCACCAATGTGTTTTATTTAAAAAAAGAAAAAGGAAAAAAAAAAAGAAGCAGGTTATGATTCCATTGTAGGAAAGGAAGCTTTGATTTGGGAGTTAAAGTGGGACTATTTCCCCTCTCCTCTACCACACCCATCCTCCTTCCTCTCAAAGCTTATGTGAATGGCTTCTGTTCTGTTCTGTTTGGGTGGAAATTGTTAGGCCTAATTTTACATGCTTTCTTTTTCATTGCCAGTAATTATATGAAAAATGTGGCTGACTAATGATTGCTCATTTTCAGTGAGTTACATTAAACACTGGAGTCTGCTTAGAACGGCTGAGGAGGAAGTCTTTGGCACTGGCAGTCCGTTCCTTTACAGAATGCGGAATGTGACTGCCTTGTCCTTTTGAGAGCCAGAGCCCTGGACTTCCTGGTTCCCAGCGACTATTAACTATGGGTTATGCTTCCGAAACATCCAACTTTTGACTTCTTAAATGTGACTCCAGAAGGTCATGTAGTGTTAGTAATATTGGGCATTGTGCAAGATTCCTCTGAGCTTGTTCAGCCCTGACTTGGACAGCAGCTGTCATCCCAAACTTGTTGTACACCTGAGGAAAAGTAATTGTAACCTGATCTGAAGGTCTATCATGAACACAGAGACGTGACACAGTATTTGCTGTAGAGGTCTAATGAAGAGTGCCTGTCTCCTAGATCAGGGGTCAAAAGCCTTTTCCCTCCCATGGGCCACTTTGAGATTAGTCAAGCTCCACATGCCATATAGGAATTGGTGGTGGAAACACATATGGGTGTGCCCAAGATAGGGGAAAGAAGGGGAGAGGACAGATCATGGGTCTGTCCCCTGTCCTTGGGTACATGCCCTCATCTCTGTTGCTTCCCCTGAGCTCACTCTCGGTGCTTGAGGATAGGGGCAGGATCCATGGGCCAGATTCAGGAAATGGAAAGGAGCCAAATAAAAAACACAGAGACCAGATTTGGCCCATAGTCCACAGTTTCTTCACCACTGTACAGAAATCCCTCACTTTATGCAGGCTCCAATTCTTAAATTTCTCACTAGACGCATTGAAGCAAATGGGCCTTGCACTGGTGCAGCGAATTGAGGACTGGAGCCTTAATTTCTCCTATAAGACATCCTGGTCCTCACAACTGGAAGACTGAGAATTCATGAGAGTAGAATTGCTGCTGCCACTTTTGCTCTGTTAAAGTTGTGCTTTTGTTACATGGGCAAATCTTCAAGTGGCAAATCAGCCCCCCTTCTGAAAAGGACATTCACACATGTTTACAGAAATGCTGGAGCCAGGCTAGAGCTGCCTACCACATGGTAAACCTATGTTCTCCTGGTATTTTCAATGGAGTGCATCACAGAATAGCCATGTGGTGTGTTCACAAATAAATCCAAAGGCATGGCCATGACCACTTGTTTATCATCTGAAAAGTATTGCCTAAAAAGCCATCTAGGATGAAATGTTAAGTTTACAAAATGAATCAAGGTGGACATGATCCTGCAGTATAACTGAAATGAGTACTCACAAAAACAGGTCTACCCCAACGAATTTCCAGTACCCAAATTGACTCGAAAATATTGGGTACAAATTGATGGTACCCAATTTCAACCCAGTGTGAGTACCAGACGTCCCAGAATGTTTCTGGTCCTGATTTTTTGGTTTTCCATCTGAATATACTGATCGGTAATCGGAGAATTGGTACCGGAAATTACCATTGGGGGGGGGAGGGAGGAGTTGGGTACCCTTTCAGTAAATCAAATAGCTTGTTGAGTACCCGAAAATGTATTACCTGCATGTAGCAAATCCTCTACCTGTTTCAGCTTCATCCTGCAGCAAGCATCCAGAGACAAAAAGCTATCATCATGCTTTTTTTTGGTTTTTGGTTATATTTTAAATGCAGCATTATTTTTTTGTGACTTTTTCTGCTAGGATCTTACAACAGAGGGCACAGACAAGTTCTAGCATTCAGTAAAGTTGCATCCTAAAAATAACTCCTCNCTAAATCACTCACCCAGATCTTAAACATCTGGCTCTTTTAACTTCTGTGTAGAACTTCTCCCAGAACTTTTGTGTGTAAAAAGTTCTCCTGGTAAACTGCTTTGCTCCAGGCAGCTGTGTTGTTCACTTGGTTTCCATGGCAGCCCCTCACATCTACAGCTGCGGCTTCTTTAGGATGCCTCAGGGCAGTGTTCGTGTGACAAATGCTTCAGCCCATTGTCCCCTGTCTTAGTGGAGGCGAAAGTGAATACAATTGTTTTTCATTTTCTTTATAACAACCTTTCAAACATTTGTAAACTGCTATCATATTCCTACTCCTTAATCCTCTCTTCTTCCAGCTAAACATACCCAGCTGCTTCAACCTCCCCTCTTATGATTTGGATTATAAACCCATGATTATCTTCCTTGCTGTCCTTTGCATCGTCTCCAATTTCTCTACAACCATCTTAAAATGGGGTATCCAGAACTGGACACAGTAGCTGAGGCCTATCCAGTCATGCATATAAAGCTTCAGCTATTGAAACGAAAATAACATTTCTGTTCTTCTCAACAGCAGCACACTGCTGTTTCATGCTTGGACTGAGAGATTCACTATTGCCCTCTGATATTTCTCAGCACCACTGCAGACAATCCAGTTCATAGGATCAGAGAATGTTAGGGTGGGTCATCTAGTCCAAGCCCTGTCTGTATTTTCCATCTTATATTTGTGCATTTGGTTTTTCTTCCCAAAGTATATTACTGTACATTTTTCATTGATGAATTTTGTCTTACTTTTTATAGTCCAGTCTTCCAGCTTATTGAGATCACTGCAGTTTTATGCCATCCTTCAAAGTGTTTGCAATTCTTCCCATTTTTGTGTCATCTGCAAATGTGTTTATTGATGAAGATTTCAAATTGTTCTTGCCATCCAGTATAACTAGTACGTTGGTTAGGAGTTATAAGAAGGTAATGCACACTGGGTTAAAGTAACCACATGCTTCCTTCTTCATGCTTCAGACGTTCTCTGTATATTCGGTATCCGGACTGATCTCAAGCCCTATGGACATGCATGTGAGACACGCACAACGCATACATACATGAGCATGCAACTCACGTGCACCCCTGTTACAGAGACTGTGGCACGTGCACAAACCATACAGAAACCATGCAGAACTCACACGCACGCATGTGCATAGGTGCGCGCACATGTAAGCACTCGGGGGTTCTGGATTGTGCCCTTTGACTCAACAAGTCAGAGATGTAGAAGTTTACTCACCACCCTAGCGTTTTATATCAGATACGTTTACAGTGTGCATATCAAGTAATTTGATCAAAGGAAGAAATCCTTGAAATATTTGACAATGAATTTATAACAGCACCCAAATCACATTCATAAAGTCTTCCTTTTAACGGACTAGATTGTAATGAGGGTGACACAGCTGTTTTCTTGGGGCTAAACTGAATACCAAATTTTAATTGTGATTCAGGAATAGCTGATATGAATAACCAATGATTTTATGTAACCTCGGGATATCCATGAGGTTTGACAGAAGGTTAGCAATGTGCTATCCCTAAAAAAGAACATCAGGCAGCATGAAATAGATGATTCAGAGAAATTCACTGACAACTTGATACTGACTGCAGCTGATGAAACTTGATTGGTGAGGTTCAATTGCAATTATGTCTTCAGGCCATCAAACATTCCCATGATTTCTTTGTGGTGCTGAGTTTGACATCCCCCCTATGAGCACAAGGCCTATGCACCAATTGTGTCCCAATTAGATCCTAACATAGGACTGATGTGGCACTCAAGTGATGCCATTGGCAGAGGGTTGAATGTTGATAACTTGTTGCTCTTTATTTCTCTTTTAAATTTCACTGTTAATATCAGAAGGGCTTGCTAACACATGTGATAGAATCATGCACATAGAGAAGACCTTCCATAGGCCAATTTCCTACATCAATGGACTCAGGGGCTGGCCATAGAATTTGAGAGCCCAAGGTGAACATAAAAAAGGGGTGCCCTGGTGACCCCACTATAGTCCTCCCCCTTGGGACACCTCTGCAGGGCCATAGGGAAGGCCACGTTTAGGTCATACTGGAAGGGAGTTCGGGTCTTCCACCCTGGTGAAAACAAGGGCCACTATGTGGCCCCAGAAAGTAGAAAAAATAATGTGGTTCAGGCTGGTGCCTCAAGTCACCTGTGGTAAGGACAGTTCTGAATGAATTACATGTGCAGTAGAGATATAGTGAACACCTTGTGTTTGGAAAAATGAGGAAGTTGACAGAGAAATATGGTAGCCTTTTAGCATGCCATTCAACATGGCTGCCTTGCAAGCCCATAGCTAGAACATTGGCATGGGGATGAAGGGACAGGGAAGACTGCATGACAAGTGGAGGGCAATTGCAGTTGCCTTCAGAAGTTCATGTCCTGTGCAGACATTTTCTTATCAAAATTGTTATTATTAGTCTAATTAGCCAAAATGGCTTTAGGCCTCACTCAACTGAGTCTTCAGACTAACAAAGGCAAAACACCTGGAACAACTTATTTTTTAGGGGCCGGGAGTGTCAGTGCCTGCCTCCCAGCCCCAACTTAGCTACAGGCCTGCCTAGACAAAGGTAAAGTTATAGGAGAGATTCTGCTAGGAGCACAACATTGGTAGAGCATCATAGAGCAATTCTGAGGGCTTATGAGACATAAGGCACCAAATCCTCAGCCCATTAAAAGAACCCTATACAACAACAAATCCATCCAAAGTACGGGCATTTTCACACAAGACACACCCAGTATACACATTGCAGGGCTGCAGTGTTGCCCTATGGGAGCCCTGTAACATGGGGTGATTTCAGACGTGACGAGGTGCCTATTGGCCCCATCACAGAATCACTTTTTGATTCCCCGCCGGAATCAAAACGGCCCGTCAACAGACGAGCCGACTGATTCCGTTGGAGAATCTGGGAGAGGGCAGCGCTGCGCGGTGCAATGTGTGGCCGCACAGCCCGCCCTCCTGGAGACGGGCGGGCGCAGCGGCCAATCCGGCTGCTGCGCCTGATTCCATCCCGGGGTCTAGGCCACGGCCTGGAATCGGCGGCGGTAAGAGACGTTACCGTCCACCAATTCCGGGCCGTGGTTCAATTAACCACGCTTTCGGAGATGGTGGGTATTTTCAGACGTTACGAGATCACGGTGAACCACGGTGAATACCCACCTGTGGTCACCGTGTCTCAAACGTCTGTTTGGAGGCCACCAGATGTTCGCCACGGTGAATCCCCACATGGGGTCAATTTGAACCACGCTTCCCGGGCTAGCCGGGGGAATGTCCTGGGAAGCGTGGTCAAACGGACCCCCGGCAGGGACCAACAAAAAGTAACGTCTGGCNGTTCTAGCATTCAGTAAAGTTGCATCCTAAAAATAACTCCTCGCCTTGCAATATACAGATGAGAACACACTCTGTGCATATGCATGTTTCAATTTATTTTATTTTTTTTAAACCTGCTACTGGAGCTTCCAAAACAAACCCCACATTTTCCTGGCAGACAACTGTGAAAGGGGTATGAAATGTGATGCTAATGGAAAAAACTATTGGAGAGGGAAAGAAATAATACTTTTCACCCTGAAATAATTATGTAGAAATTTGGAAATGTATGAGTGAGCTCTGTGACTAATAGCATTATGAATACTGAAGAAATTACCAAAGATCAGTTACTCTTAAAACTTTGCTGAAGCTTTCTGTGGGGTGGGGGTGGGGGGGGAAACTTGCTAATTTAATAACTGTTTCAGCATAGCCAGCAACTTGACTAACCTGTATTTTCCTGCCCTTACAGCTAAAACAAACATTTAAAATGATCACTATATCAGAAGGTAAATTCATAGGAGTTGACATAGTGGGTGTAAATTGCAAACAGATGGATGCAGAGGCTGCCCGCCCGTGGAGCTGCTCTGGGGGTGCACCTTCGCGTCCACCTGCTTCCAGCCCTGTCTGGGTCTACTTTAGATGGGCCCATGCCCCCCACACCATACAGTTGTGGGCAGTCCCCCAACTCTCTAAGCTGGTGCCTGCAACTCTACAATGTTGCCCTGGTCAAGGGCCGGCCAACGATGGAGCTGCAGTGTGGGTCCACCCAGCAGATGGACAGCAGCTCCTCTTCTAAAACCACCCAGTGAATCAGACCAATGGTCCATGTAATGTAGGGGTGGATGATCTAAGTGTAAGGTTTGGTGTTTGAACTGGTGCCTTTGGAGCCTTGGCTGGTTCCACAACGTCCTAACTTTGCTTTGGACAGTCCCTGGGGTTTCCCTGTAGGTCTTTCTTCCACTGCTCAGGCCACTCCTTCTCATAGGCCCATGAACCTTTACCAAGGCCCCACAGCTTCCTGATTGACTCCAGCAAATAAGGCTGGATTGCACCAGCAGGAAGCTGGTAGGAATATCTGGTCACTTCCTGATCCCTAACTCCAGCCGGTGCCTTTCCCTGACTCCCAGCCTTGATTTCCTACTCCTGTATCCTTGTCCTGACTCCCTCTGACCCAGATCCTGACATCACTCCCGACTAAGTCCAGCTCTATCCCGGACTGCTGACCTTGACAGTGCAGAACCTGACACTTAAGTTGATGAGAGGAAGCCCTCACACACTTTAAAAGTCTGAAAGCTTCCCTTTAATGCAGTTATAAAACCTAGGAAAACTGCTTCTGCTTGTCAGTGCACGCAGTGAGTAGTAGTATAGAATTTTTCAAGGTGGAAGGGTCTTCAAGGGTCGTCGAGCAGTGTCTATGTTTGAACTGCGCCAGGAGGGGATGGAAATGAGGCAAAATGATGGGCTTACATCACCCTGAGACCATGTGACCCCAAGGCTTCTGTTGTCCTACCAATGGTGTGCCTGCCCATGCTGCCCAGCTCAACAGAAGTCACATCCACTTCACACCTTCTGCTTACAGCTTTATGGAGCCATTAGCAGCAGCTCAGGCTGCAACTTCAAACTCCTCCCAGATACTCACTGGCTTGACAGAAACCATGGGTTGCCCATCACTGATCTCATTCCTCATAGTCTTTCTCCAGGAATGGCCAATGCTAGATACCCCAGAGGAAGCTGTAAGAATTCTGCAGAAGGAAAATGTAAATGTAAGACCTTACCATCCTCAAACCCAGGCCAGTGGGGGTGAGAGCTGGTGCCTGGACTATGTTGCCAATAGAGAAGTATCCACAATACCTATCCACAGCATTCAACTCCAGCTGCAAGAACATCACATCTCCAGGGCCTTCACCATTGGCTGTCTGGGAATATGCAAAGGATGCACAGGGAACAGGAAGTTTCCAAGCAACATGAAGGTACGGTTGGTTCCAATGCTTGGAACCAATGAAGCCCTGCACCATGTATTTTTCATAAACATCCTGAATTAAAGAGAAGATAGGGCAACTCCACCTTCATGTTGCTTAGATCTAACACCCCCAGATGTGAGCCAACACATGGAACAGATATTTGCAGATCTTCTTTATTAAGGGTTCAGAGGAGTTGAGGAATTTCTTGCCATAATTTGTAGGAAAGGCATCCTTGTCCGTTCCCAACTTCTGCACTGGGCTCATGACAACCTACTTCGAAGCAGTGCACTTTATCATCATACCAGTAGCACTGCTGTATATTGCACACTGCCAAGATCTGATACGACTCTCCTGTGCATAATTCTGAGATTGTACTGTACTATACTATAAATCAATGGAGCTGAAGAAGGCATTTGTGTTGCGATGCTGCCTAGCCATTCATTGAGGTCTGGTTGTCGTGGCATCATTGCTGGCTCTTTGAATTCAAAGATAGTAATTCTAGATTTCACATACTCTAGCTCTAGTAGAGTTTCTTCTCTTCTAGTGTTGGCTTTTTACCATTTGGCTTTCCCTTGGATTTCCCCATAAGCCAGTTCATGGTGCCACTGTGCTGTCCTTGTCATCTGGGAGGAACAGATGGCCATGTCCTGCCTGAGTTCCCCACCCATTCTGGCTTCTGAGGCTGCTCATGGATCTGGATCTGTCCCATCTCCCTCACTCCAATGGTGGCAGAGAGTCTGGTGCTGGCTTCTCCCTCCTGCCCCTACCCCTTCTTCTTGCCTACTCTCTAGGCCAGCTCCTGACACCGCTTCCCTCCCCTTCCTCTTACAGGCAGCTGTACCCACGTGGTTAGAACTTTATAGTGAGTACTATAAAGTACCTGGTTAGAACTATATAGTGAGTACCTCCTCAAGCCTCCCTGTCCTCCCCCTCCTTCTTCCCTTTCTGCTCAGGATCTTGCCTTCTTCTTCACCTCCAAGATAGACAAGATCCGCTNGGGAAGCGTGGTCAAACGGACCCCCGGCAGGGACCAACAAAAAGTAACGTCTGGCACCGTGGTGAACATCTGGCGGCGAGCAACCAGATGTTACGGAACCATTCGCCACCACAGGGGATTGTCCGTGGTTGAGCGTGATCTCGTAATGTCTGAAAATACCCATGTCTACATAGTGGGTGGCTAGTGGGTGGAGAGTGTCTTGTGTGGAAATGTCCTATATCAAGTATGAATGGGAACATGACCCCATCCAATATGGGGTGATTACATTTGGGAACCTCTGCCCTATATGCTGCTCTAATGCAGTTAGTAATGACAAACACACAATGTGATCCTCAAACTTTTTAGGGAACAGGGCCAGTACTAGTCTTTAGTGTCAATGCAAGTCCCATGCACTTCAAATACGCTCATGTTAGTGCTAAATCCAGTCATCAAATGGCTGAAGGATCCTGCCAACAGCTTTGACTACAACGGCTACATTTAATATGAAATATATGAAGTGGAATAAATTGGTGGGAAGGTGTTACGATACATAAATATCTCAATTGCCACCTATATTACTGCTCATTCCAGAAGCACCGAATTGCAAATTAGCCATACAGAGGAATGCCATACTTTAAAGATCAATTCCTGTCCCTTCAAAGCTCTCCTTCAACATCCACCAGAGGAATGTTCAGGGCATCCCCTGTCAGCAGAAGTAGCTGCTATAGAACAAAGGGATATCTTATTTAATGTCTTGTGAGCCTTTCTGCAATATACACAGTCGCTTAACCTACTTTCCCTTAGCGCCCTCCCCTCCTCCCCCCCAATTCTTTGCATGATAAGTACCTCTTTATTTATGAGCAAAATGTTCATGTTCTTGAAGAGAGAGATTCAAATCAGGTACGCTGAATACACATCCAGGTTGCAAATTTATTTGGTTTAAGGCTACTGGGAATCAGGCTCTCACTAACAATTTGCTAACAACTCTCCTTCCTGAGACAAGTGTGTTCATTACGCAATGTTGGATTTATTGTCTTTTTTAAACAAGCTATAATGGTATGAGCCTGCCTTAGTAGTTGCTCACTAAGTAAAAATCCTATGGCAACCAAGAAATGGCAGCCAAAACGTGTTGCAATATTATTTTAGAAGATTCATCTGCTTATTTTTACTGCTAGGCTTGCATAACCCTTCTTATTTTTGGACTCTGCCTTCTGTGGAATATTGTTTTTAATGTTTCATTTATTTCCATTTGCAGACTGCATATTAGGATAACTCACTTACCCCTTCTAAGTGACTCACAAATACTTTCCTTTTATGATGTTATCCTGCCCTCCTGTAACCTGTTTATGTATTCTCTTTGCAGAATATTTATTTGCTGTTACTTGCAGCTATGAAAAAAAGTTCTAATGCTTGTCCTCAAATAAATGGGATACAGGACCATTCCAATATTTTTTAAAGTAGTCGTCTGCTGGTATTTAGAAGTGTGGACATAAATGCTAAAAAGTTATGTGTAGCTTATGGCACAGTTTCAAATTAGGTGTGTGAAATATGGCTACTATGTATTTATCTTCAGAATGTGTTCTCCCTCCCCCCCCCCCCCCCCCCCATGGTGAAATGTGATTTTTATTAACAGTCATCAAAATATAGAGAGAGTAGAATCCCCCACTTATCAGGACATTTCAGGACACGTAACTCTGGATTCCAGAGGTGTCCCAGTAAAGGGAGAATTCTACAGTAATAGTAATACAGGGTGTTTTCAAATGTGAGGGTGGCCCGGTTTAAGGCACTTTAGTGTGGTTTAACCTGGGGGTCACTGTCACATCCCAGGCTGCCACCATGGTTGGGATCTGACCGTTGGACCTGGAGTAAAGCTGGCTTTCACATCTGAAATTCCACTTTACTTGGACCCAGTCCAGAGTCCCTGTGGTTCTGGGTGCCATGGCGACCGTCATTGGCCACCATGGCTGCCAATCAGCTGGGGGGGGGGATCACGTTAATTCGGCAGCCGGGCTGAATCCCAACCAGAATGACAGCACCCACCACCACCTGGGTATGTCCATGGCGGTGGTGTGCGCTGTCACTTTTGAAAACACTCATAGTGTGTTAATGTTACAAGGGACATATGATATGTCTGGAAAGTCGATTTTAGAGAGATCCTGATATGGTGATTTCTACTGTATAAGGGGGGGAGGGGGGAAACAAAGGAAGAAAAAAGAACTGTCTCATATTTAATTTATCTCAGGCCTATCACCAAGGACTCTAGGAATCCTCATCAAAGAGCACCCAAGAAGATTACGACTGGTGGTGACACAACAGTGGAATGTGGGTTTTTTCCACTTGTGAAGCATGGCAAAGCCTAACAACTTGTTCTGCTTTAAACAACAGAATGAATAGCTGTCTGTGGCATACCTGATGTCGCAATCCCACCACCCGTGATGTATCATGTATGCATAACTCTTGTGCAATGAAAGTTTAAATAAATAAAATGCCTGGAACATTTTCCTGTCTGTCTCGAACAAACAAAATCTTACATTAACTGCCAGAGAGAGAGAGAGAGAGGGAGGGAGAAGGGTGGGTGGGGGTGGGGGTGTACACACACATATATGGTTTTCCAGTTTAATTTGAGGTGGGGAACTGTTGGCCTGTGGGCTAAATCTGGCCAGTGGCTCTTTTTTATTTGGTCTCTTTCCTAAATCTGGTGTTCAGGGGAAAGGAGCAGAGATGAGGGCATGCACCCAAGAATAGGCAAAATATCCACAGCATCTAGGATCTGGATCCTCCCTTTCCTTCCCCCATCCTCAGCGCACTCCTTACACACTCACACACCCCAACTCCTATATCCAGCACATGGAGTTTACACTCATTTTCAAAGTGGACCATGGGAGGGAAAAGTTTTCTCTCCTTCGAATTAAAACCTTATGATGGCATTTGAATATCTAAAGCACAACTTATTGAACTGTGTTAATCAAGTTCTTGATCCTGTAAATGCTTATGGTCTAGCCTGAAGCCTACCAAAGTGAGTGGAAAAACTTTCATTGACTGCAGCGGACTTTGGGTCAAAACACATGTTGTGCTTTACTCACACAATAGCCCCTTAGTTTAAAGTCTGTGGAACAAATTGTGTGAGTAATCTTACACGGGTGTGTAAATCTCTGCTGCACTGGAATCTAAACATGGTCCTACTTCTTATTTTACGATGCCTACTCACCAAAGGATGTACCTGACCTCTTCCAATATAACTTTATTGTGTGCAGAGGCCTGCATTTATATTGTGAACTTCAGTTGAGGCTGACCTAAAATAACAAAATCCATTTGTGACCGAACATAAGCAGGACTTAACCTAGCATTCCCAGAGGAAAACAAAATACTAATCTACTGCAGCACCACAGCTACAGCGCTAGTAGGATAATCCATAAAGACTAGTAAAGGAGAAAGATGGGATGGTTTTCTTTTTATGCTGTTAATCCCCAAAAGTTACCTAAATATTCCACAAGCCTTGCTTTCATTTTTTTCATGCTTCATGTTAGAGGGATGCATTCAGTGTGCCTTCCAATAGCTATGGGTGTTTTCAGACGTGACGAGATCACAGTGAACCATGCTGAATACCTACCTGTGGTCACTGTGCCCTGCACGTCTGTTCGGCGGTCGCCAGATGTTCGCCACACTGAATACCCACATGGGGTCAATTTCAACCACNCATGAGTTGATTTGCAAGGCTGGGGAGGGAGGGGTGGAAGGCAAGCCCTGGAAACCCCACCCCCTACACAGACTGGCAGTGGCCTGAGGGGAGGAGCCCCAAGGGTTTTGTTTTCCCCCCCCCCCAATGGAATCTCCTGCTCCACTCCTCCCCTATGCGTTCTGGAAATTCTGTGCTGGGAGAAGCGGGGCAGGAGACTCCATGTGGCAGGGTGATTCTGCGGGAAATCTACAAATCGCAGTCTTGGATTTGGCTCAGGGCCCTGCCTGAAACCTGTGGACATTACTAAAGGAAACACCAAAGGTCAGCTAGTCCCACCCTTTACACAGTTGCAGGATTTACCTTGCCTAAACCATGGAGATACATATTTATCTTCTTAAAAAGCTTCAGTGAAGGAGAATCCATCACCTCCCTGAGGAGCTTGTTCAATTGCTCAACTGCTGTTATAGTTAGGAAGTAGCGCTGTGCAGTTGGATTTTGACAAAATACAAAGAAATAAATTAAATTAAATTAATTAAAAAATTTTAAAGGCTCTTTTGGGGCTCCATATTCAAAATACAAATACTAGGTCTGTGTATATGGGTTTTTATTTATTTATATTTATTTATTTATATATTTTAAATTTATATCCCGCCCCTCCTGCCCACAGAGCAGCCCGGGGCGGCGAACAACACTCAATAAATTTTTTTAAAAACACAGTCTCTCTGTTTAATCAAACAATACAAGGCAACACTCATTAGCAAATGACCTGCTATATTACAGCTAGAAATACATAGGGAAATAGCAATGAGAAAATTTGAGGAGGTTCATTTTTTATAACTCCAGTTTTAATAGTTTGGAAAAAGAGTTGTCCAGGCTGGCCTGTTAAAAATGCACAGTCTAGAAGCAAACTCAAACTGGCTGCTTAAAGTTGTTTGCATGTATTTATTTCATTTCTAACGTCCATCTGGAAATTGTGAAATATCTGGAAAAGCTTGTTGCCGTGATATTTTGAACCATGAGAGAAACCTTTGTGGTTTCCAGCAAAAGGGCCAAAATTGCAAGTAGACCCATGTGAGCAGAGTACCCCATCTGTGCAGAGCCCCATTGGATGCAGTTGGCAGGATCGGGACTTGGCTTTGCATATGAACTGATTTGGATGATAAACATCTGAAAAGGCAAGTATGAAAATTTCAATATGTATTTGCAAAGATTGGTCAAATGAATGAATATCCTAATAAAATTTCATTAGCCATGTGATACTAGCATATTCATTAATTTGGCTATTTTGTTTCAGTAACTTTGGTTGTTTCATTTTCTGTTTGTTTTGTTTCTTTTGCTTCATTCTTTTGTTTCCTTTGTTTATTCAGTATTTTGATACTATTTGGCACTTTTGTGGTGTATGGTGCACAATGGATGAAGGAAATAGAAAAATGAATCAAAATGAATGAAGTAACCAGAGTTATCTTCTGTAAAGCACCAGGTACACAGCTGGTGCTATACAAATGCTTATAATAATAATTAATAATAATTAATAATTAATCAATAATAAACCAAATCTGGACACAAAGTGGGAAGCAAAAAGTGTTTTGTACCTGCTTCATTCAAATGGATGCAAAGCAACCAAATTTGCACCATGTGATACTTTCCTGATTACCTCTTACAAAACTGGGGAGTAGTGCTTGCAGAAGGAAACTATATAGTAAGGAGGCATTAACATCTAACTATGCACACATACAACCAGCATCTGCAAAACCTGTCATACTGGGTCAGACCAATTGGCCATCTAGTTTATATCCTGTTTCTTACAGAAGCCAGGTACTTTGGGTCCAGGAAGAATACAAGAACAGGGCATATGATATTACTAAAAGACTGCCTCTTCCCCTGTGTTCCATTGCAATTCCTAAGGTCATTCGGGGCGCACCCTCTTGCAAGTTCTATCAGCATACCAAATCTGCATACCTACAACAGTACCTTTTTGCCCAGTACAGTTAAGAGTTTTGTTTACTGTCCTGCCTTCCCAGCAATGGAAGGTTTGTATCTACGTCTACAGACAAAGTGAGTAATTAGCACCTTATTAATCCATCCATAAAGAGCTGTGATCCTAGGTTAATGGCCTCAGCTGCAATACTGTTGCGGGGGGGGACACATTTTGTCCCTTTAACAAGCTTGGGATAAGCACTGCTATAACAAACAAAGATAGGTAGCACCCATGTAGGAGAGAGTTGTGTGCCTGGGCTCAAGATGAAAACTAAAAAAGGTAGAATTACTGCAAGTGTATTTGTATGAGAGTGATTCTTTAGCATGCTGAAAAGTATTTTCACTGCTTCCACCTGTGATCCTATGAGTAACTTTAGAACTAAAACTTTAGAGTCAATGCACATATTTGAGAGTTTTGACTTTTTAGTAGGCTACATTATAACTTGGACCATCAGTTCTGTGCATACAGACATATACAAAGCCTCTCACACAGACATCCCTTTTCTCCCAGCCCAAAAGTTAGCCCATGGGCTATTACAAGTTAGCACAGGGAATTTTATGCAAGTTATGGGTGACATGAAATTTACCTATTTTTCTCTGTCAAAGGTTGGGGGGTATGAATCTGTGTGGCAAGAGTGTGCACAGTGGCTGCCCCACAGTTCTGAAACTCCCTTCCCTTGGAGGTTTGCTGAAGCCTGATCCTGAGCATCTTGCAAAGGCAATGTGAAACCTATTTATTTGGCCAGGCACTTAACAGGTAGGAAAAGGGTTTGAGGAGTCATTTGAAGTGCGGGGAGGGAGAGGTTGTGGATTTTATATTTTTTATATTTTATTTATTTATTTGATCTAGTTGCTGCCCCCTCCTGCACAGCAGTTTGGGGCGGCTCACTACATCTTAAAAACAATATACTACACTAAAAACACTAAAAAACAGCAATAAAACCCACAAAGCATAAAAAACAAACATCTCCACCACACCCAAACCCTCACCTATTACCTGTCTCCCTCACCAAAAGCCTGGCGGAACAGTCCGGTCTTACATTGTCTTTGGAAGGAGGGGCGGTCCGGGGACAGGTGGAACTCCATTGGGAGTTCGACAACCATGGTGCGGCCATCGAGAATGCCCTCCTAATAGTAGACACCTGGGATACCCAGGGGACCTCGAGGAGGGCAATTCCGGCCAGCCGCAAGGGTCAATCCAAAACCTGGAGGATGAGGTGGTCCTGCAAAATATTTCTGTATTCAGTGTATATTTTAAGGGATTAATTTCATGTGTATCTTATATGCTTTATATGTTACCTGCCTTGGGGCTTCAGGCAGGTTAGCAACATAAATAAATAAATAAAATTAAATATTTTAAAAAATGATTGATTCCCTGTTGTTCAGTCCAAGCTTTTGGAAGTCAGAGGGACACTCTGAGCATGAGGTTGCCTCCCCTGACCATCTTGGTTTCTAGGTATTGATAACCATGTCATCTATGAATTTGTCTGATCTTTTTCTGAACTCAGTTATGCTGTTGGCCCTCAGAGTATCCCATAGCAATGAGCTCCATATACTATGGTGCTTAGTAAATGACATACAATAGGGGTAGACAAATTTGGTGATACCATTAACTTGATCTACGGATACTACTGGCTTGGGAAGCAGTTAGAAATCTGAGTTGCCCAAGGCTGTGGGGATTTTTGTTGTTGTTTTTCCCCAGGAGCGCTTGCAACTGTTCATTGGTTGGGAGTTAGAGTCATTGGCTGCCCGCTGTGACGAGTTTGCCACCTACTTTGCAGGCAAAGTTGCTCTTATTTGGCTCAACTTGGGCACTGCTAGTTTGAGTACAGAGTCAGAGTTTGGGCTTGAGGAGGCCCAGTCTTTTCTGGTTTACTTGGATCAGCTTCAGTTAATCTCGCCCACTGATGTGGAGGATGTGCTTGGAGGGGTGTGTCACGGAGGAACATAGGGTCACACATGTGTAACACGGGCCTACATGTAGACTACAAGTCTGGTAAATATGTAATACAAAAGGTTCCACGTGTATGTAATGTTACAATTGAGAACTGTAAAACCCAAATCAGGACTGTGACATGTGACCAAGTTCCAGGAAATGGAAAGACAGTTTGTTGATTCGCCCCAGACGGATGGATGGCCAGAAACATTTATATGCTAATGCAGGTAGCCATTGCCTATGTGCAAGAGAGACAGAAAAGCTGATAAAGGGAACAAAAAGAATTCTAGAAGTCTCGAGAAGATATGAGGAATTTCCTCCTGGGGATATAAGGAGTTGTACGCCACAGGGGGCAGAGCCTATCAGGAACTCACTCACCATCTTGCAGCCAGCAAGGCTGGAAACCATGAACTGAGAGACAGAACTTTGCTTTGCTTTCTAAGTCTGGAGACCCAGTCGCTTACATCAAGGACTGAGAAGAACTTATGGACCTTTGTATGGTAAGATGCTCATTTAGGAACTCAACCAGTATAGGTTAGGAATGCGTTATATTTACATTTGATTTCTAGTAACCACTCTGTATCAACAATCTTGCTTATGTAATCAATAAACTTACTTCTTATCTTTATGAAGAAGTGTCTGTGTCTAACATTGGAACACAAGTGAGCAACAAGAGTTCTCAAGCTCTTGCAAACCCAGAAAGTAAAGAGTCTGTAAATGGGAAGGATCGGGCCCTTGAGTGACAAAAGGGTTGTCCCTGCGGCAGACTTGAATCAGCCAGAGAGAAAACTGATTCAAGTGGGCTGTACGTGAGGGAAACTGAGTCACTCAAACCCGGTAAAGTGGAGGTGCGGACCTCCAACCCGTGACAGGGTGCGGGTGACCAGTTGTGAACTACAGCCATGCCCATCCTGGCTGGTGCAAGCCAGCCAGGAGACATTGAGGGCATTTCTGGCTGGGGTTGTCAGTGCTTCCCTTAGGGAGGGCAGGGTGCCTGATGGCCTCAAGGCTGTGGTTGTCCACCCCCGTTCAAGAAACCATCTCTTGATATTGACTCCCCTGCCATCTATCACCCTGTCTCTAATCTGCCTTCTTTAGGGAAGGTTATTGAATGGGTGGTCGCCTTGCAGCTCCGGATGCATATCGACGCTATTAGTTTCCTGGAGCCATGTCAGTCAGGTTCTCATCCTGGGCATGGCACTGGGACTGCGCTTATGGCCTTGGTTGACGATCTTCGCTTAGAAATTGACAGGGGAAATTGTACCCTGCTGATTTTGTTAGATCTTTTGGTGGCCTTTAATGCCGTTGACCATGGGGTGTTGTTGACACGGCTGTGGGACCTGGCTGGGGTGCACGGGACTGCTTTTGAGTCAGTTAGTTTCCGGTATTTTCATCAGGTTCCAGCATTTAATGACAGTTTCTGGAATCAGAATTCAGAAAGCAAAGGCCGTTTTAAAACAGGATGCGCCCACGCAGGTCCACCCATCTCTCACCCACCCGAGTGCCCATCTGAAGGTGGCATGGGTGGAAGCTCGGGTGAGTGAGAGATGGGTGGGCACACATTTCCGTGACCTATGCACCGCCTACTCATGTCCACGCATGGAGTAGCAGGGGGAAATCCTGATGCTCCATGCAGGGGCAGGAATGGGCGGTGCATAGGTAGGGGTGCATGCCCAGCGCACACCCATCTTGGCCTGTTTAAATCCCCCCCACTCACCAGATGTGCGCTGGCGCTCCATGCATACCTGTTTAAAAATGGCCAAAAGCTGGCACTTGAAATACACAGTTTACAAGGAGCCAAAACAAGGACCAATAAGGAAAATGATGGAAGTTAAGTAGTGAATTTGTGATCATGCACAAGCAAACATAAGCAGCATGTAAGGAACATTACATGGCATGCGACTGCTCCTGCTTAGGAAGAATGACCAGAAGTACCGAAAAACGGCAATTACCCAATGGGAACTAGGGAAAATAGTGAAAAAGCTAGTACGATTTCTTATCGCGCAAGCACAGGCAAATGGTCTGTTTCCAATGGAAACAGCTTTTGATGTCATTGCTTGATTCAGCACTAGGCTAGACTACTGCAATGTGCTCTACATGGGGCTGTCCTTAAAGATTGTTTGGGGGCTGCAGATGGTGCAAAATGAGGCAGCCCGCCTCTTCATGAGGGTGGGTCTCCTGGAGTGCTCTAGAGTCTACACTGGCTGCCAATAGCAGTCCAGGCGCAACTCAAAATGCTCTTTTTGACCTATAAAGCCCTAAACAAGCTGAGCCCTGTACATGTAAAGAACCAACTCCCTTCACATGTCTCATCACAGCCTTTGGCCATGAGTACTCTCACAAATTCCATCATTGCACCAGGTTATAGCTGAAATGAATATCCACAAAAATGGGTATAATACCATTTCCAGTTTTCTGGTACTCAAACTGACCAGATGAATTTCCAGTACCCAAATTGACCTGGCAACATTGGGTACCAATCGGTACCTATTTGGTACCGGATTCAGGTACCTTATGTCCTGAAAAGTCAACTCCTGATCCTGATTTTTAGACTTCTGGTCCTGATTTTTTTGTTTGTTTTCCCTAGTGATTTATCGGTTTTCCATCCCAGTAGACTGATTGGTATTCAGAAAAATTGGTACCAGAAATTACAGTTTTTTCCAGGTATTTGGGTACCCAATTGGTACCTGTGGTAGTACGCTAAATACTTGATGAAGTATTAAAAAATACGGGTAATACCTGAGGGTACTAAATAAAGTACCGGCTTCAGGTCTACACCAGGTCCAGGGCACACAGAGAGGCATTCTCAGTGGATGCTCCATAGCTCTGGAACTCTCTCCTTGGAGGTTCTCATTCTAGCAGTTCCAGGGGCATCGTAAATCTCCTGTGCAGCCAAAGGAACTTAAACAGATTCAGGCCTCTCAACCTTACACTTGGTTGAAGTCCTAACTTCAATAAAGTCAATGGAGAAAGTCCAGTTGACTTCAGTGGGTATAAGTCTGAACCAACTGACTTAAGATTGCTAGAGAAAAGCCTGTCTCTGACTGCCACTAAGCCAATTACTGCAATTACACCAACTGACTGCAATTACGTGATTCTTGGAGGGGCTTTCTTCCTCTCCTTTATTTATTTCCTTTGGACCTATCCTATCGCCTATCCCCTAAGGCTCAAAGCGGCTGAGCCTTTATTACTACAGTGCAATAACAAAAGTGTGAAATGTGATTTCATTTTGGTCCCCCTCTCTTTCTAAAGGCCGATAATCTGGCATTTATCCCATAACCATCTTGGTTGGCATGCGTATGGGCAATTGATGAACAAGGACAAAGCATGGAATGCAAAATCTCGTCTCATTCCTCAGAAAGTGTGAGTTTAGATTGTCCTTTCAGTATAGTTTTAAATAAAATAAAATAATTAAATATTTTTTAAAAAATTGAAATTAAATCTTGCAGTTACATTACCTATTCAAAATGAAATACAAGATGTTATTTCTACGGCTAGCTGGTAAGCAAACAGGAGACAGAATTGAAATATGCTGATCGGTCCCCTGGAAGCAGGGACCAGTTAGAGTGTGGCACACAACTGGGAAGAGGCTTCCCTGCTCCCCTCCCCACTCAGATAATTTACTGTCAGGTCCCAGCTAAGCTCTGCACACTACAGCATGGTCAGGGAGGCAGCGAGCAAGCTCAGCTCTCTGCAGAATGCAGGTGGAGGAAAGGAGCAGCAAGCAGCCACCGAACCAGAGGCCAGCAGTCCGGGGGTGAGGTAAGTCAGACAGTGTCCTGGGGCATCCCGGAATGCCTCAATACTTTTTAAAAAAAAATTATTTTGTGAGAAATCTTGCGACATCTCACACTGGGAAATGTCCTGATGTTCAATCTCACGAGATTTTTTTAACATTCTTGTTTCAGTCCTAGGTTTGTGTGAATGCAGACTGTCCTGCTAGTTAGAAAACTCTTCCTAATATTTAATCTAAATTTTTTATCCTTTAATTTTCCCCTCCTGCTTGTACTGATATTTGGAGAAGAATAGAGAGAAGATGCCAATTTCCAGTGCCACCAATCTGTTTTCTTGCATGTAACATTCTTCAGTTATACCTTCCAGGCTGACCAGTACACTGGAACAGATGCTCCATAATAAAACTCATGGTTATATATTTCACTATTGAATATGAATGCTTTGAGTTTCCTGTCACCTGGTACTTTATGCTGAACAGGCATCAAAATCACTTTAAAATAAATAGAAAAGCTCAGCCAAAAATTCATGAGAAGTCTAAGATGATGTTTAGTCAAGCAGGAAAGAACCTCTTTGAGTGTGTGTGTGTTTTCTGAGAACACTCATTGTAGTTCTACCCCACCTGCAGACACTTATAAATTGCAACTGAACTGGACCACATCACAAGTTTTCCATTCAGAAAGAAGCAGTTGAGGAATGCTTCATTATACATCATTTAGCAATGGAGAAGTCCACTTTTTTATGTAGATTTCTGTGGCACAGAGTCCTGGAAACTACTAGTATTAGTTTGCCAACAGCAAAAGAGGCTAAATTATTGTGTATGCCTAGGTTTGGAGCAGTGGATTTCTGAAGAGGATTTCAACCCATGCAGTTATCCTAAAGTTTACTTGCCTAAACTTCTTTATTAAATTACCCATTTGGATTTAAATAAGTTACTTTAATTCCTTAAACTGTTATCACTGCTTTGATTTGTACTTAGTTCTGGTTTCTTTTGTGCAGCATGGGGCATGTGACTGACTGAGCTCAGCTAAAGCAGGAATTTAACAAAGTGGTGGGCTGGGCAAACAAATTATTGGGTTTTATGTGGCACCATAAGTATGCCCAGTGTGTTGCATTAAAATGTGAAAAAGAACAGAATTGCTCTCTCCAAGAGCCACGGCAAAGGCAACAATCATACATTTCCTTCCCCAGCCATTCAAGGGGGGCTGACAAAGAATTTGCGGCAGGAGGCCAGTTTTCATTAGCAGGCTCAGAACTGTGCCAGTAAGTTAGGGCTTTATCCTCCAAGCAGCTTGGTGTTCTCCACTCAAGGTACTTCATCCCTCTGGAAGCTGCTCATTAATTTGTAGCACTGAGCACACAATCCACCATGGGTTTGAAGTGTATGCCAGCAAGCAACTTATCCAATGGGCAGTTATTCATTATTTTTTGCTGGGGCTACCCTTCAGTGGACTGGACAAGATGATTCTCCTTGCTCTGTACATTCTGGTACGTACAAACAAGCTAGTTTCAAGAGCTTGATTATCTGGCCTGGGGTTTTCCTTCTTAAAAGAAAGTGAATATTTATAAAGAAATAAAATCCATTAAAAATCTTCAGTAACAGCAAATGAAAGAGTGTAGCTAAGAGAAGTATTTTTTTGCATAAAGTTCAATCTTACCTAGTGGATCAGCTGAAATTGGTGTTTTTTTCTGTTTATTGCTTTCTACTCTTTGAATCTGGACAGAAAGGCAGAAATGGATATTTATTAGTAGTAGTAGTATTAGTATTATGTATTATTTATTTATCATTTATACAGCCCCTTCAGTGTTCAAAGTATTGTACAGTTCACCCTCACAACAGCCCTGTGAGGTACTGGTAAGTGTCACTAAGGGGGCTAAGGTGGCGGGAATGGGCAAGGGATCAGGGACTGCGGGCGTTCGCTTACTCCAATTACCCATGCACGGACCCAGACTCGAGGAGCTGGAGTGATCTCTCAGAGGTTTAATGCCCGTCAGGATAGTGTGTGGACCAATAGGCCTTAGAAAGTCACGGTCCCTATCATCATCAGACGCTAAGCATTTGAAGGGAGTCGTGGGCCCCAGTCTCTCACCCAACACACGGAAACCACACCAGGAAAGGGGAGAGGGAAGGTAGTGGAGGGCAAGTGACTGGGTAACAGGGGATGGGGGCCCGGGAAACGAGGGGACCAAGGGAAGGGGCTTGCACACCAGTGGGGGAAGGGTAATATTCCTGGGGGAAAGGGAGGGGCTCGCACTCCTTTACTTGCACTCCTTAGACTCTCACGCACTCACACTCTCAAGCACACACAGGAAGAATGCCAGTTAACAACAAATAAACACTACTCAAATACCCACAACTCTCAATAGTTCACCCAAACACAATGCGCTACTTAGCTCGCTCTGTCGGCCGGTTTCTCCGTTTCAATCACCAGCGCTGAGTGCCTCCCGGCGCTAGTGTTTATCCCTGAGGCCCCGCCCCCTGTGCGCTTCTGCAAGCGTGCAGAGCGGCGCACTGGGGGCGTGGCTAACTCTGCCACATTGGAGGGCCCTGCGCCCGTCTGTGCTCGGGCTGGTGGGGGTGTCTGTGCGGGAGGTGTGTGTGTCCTGCACCGCCTGCGGGGGGCGGTGCAGGGTCCGAAGGGTCTGGGGTGTCCAGGTCAGGGCCCAAGGGCAGCCCCAATCGGAACGCCCCCTCCCCGGCCAATGGGCACAGCCCACAGGGCGGCTTGACAGTAAGTCATTATTATTCCCATTTTACACATGGGAAACTAACTGAGACTGAGATAGTAAGTTGCTCAAGGCCGCTCAGGGAGTTCATGGCTAAAAACGGATTTGAGCCCTGGTCCAACACATCTTTCACTAGACAACACTTTCTCTTGGGCTCTAGTATTCTTCTCATGGAGTTATCAGTTGGACAGGTAGCAAGTTGAGAGTACTAGATTCTTGTAGAAGAATCTGTTCCCATCTCCCATCAAGAAGACATCAACAGTTGATGAACTGTAAACTTTTTAATTGAACTTCTTAACATTTAGATTTTTGCCCATTACTCATTATATGTCAGCTTCCGAAAAGAACTTAATGCAATGCTCACACAGGCATGCAAGTGTGGTGAGTAGGGTTGTTGAACTTAGACCACTTGCCCACATTACCGCACTGCTGAATCTTCCAGCGGGGGAATCTCCTGGCTGGGAGTCTTACGGCATGCTCTGCACATGGGCGCCTGTAATCAACCGCATTCTGCAGCTTTTTCCTTTATGATTGTCAGGGCTTGAAATCCAGCCCTGACAATTGTAAGGAAAAAAGTCACAGGACACAACTGATTAAAAGCGATCACTTGCAGAGCGCATTGTAAGATTTCCAGCGGAGAGATTTCCCTGCCGGGAGATTCGGCACCACGGTAACATGGACAAGTGGCCTTAGTATATGTTATCTAGCCTTAGACTTGTGATCTTTTTCTTCAAGGTACCATGCAGTATAAAATGTAATAAAGTACAGAACTTAACAGGAAACAGAAAATGCCACTAAGCGTATTTTCAAATCAGAACTCAGTACAAGTGTCAAGTGCCTCAAAGGTTCCAACTTAATACTTTTTTTTCCAGGAATGTAGCGATGGGGGCGGGCATAGCGGGGCTCTGCCCTCCCAAATTAAAATTCTTCCCCCCGTATGAAATTTTTCTTTCAGTCCTCAAATTACTATTCCTACAATTACAGTGACTCAAAATTTTATTCAAAAATCTCGGCTTCTAAAAGTAATACAGCTTATAAAGCATACCAAAGATGTGAAAATTCCTCTTAGCTTTCTTTTTTTTTTTTTTTTAAAAAAAAAGCAAGTCTCTAGCTCCTTTAGGTCTGAGGTTATGGGAGAAAATGTAAAGTACACTTGTGACTGGCTGGCTGGAGAGAGTGGTTATCTTCCTTGTTTGCCCATTATTTCTTATCACACAAAAATCAGCTGCTGGAACGAAACCTCTGCAGATCTTCTTCAGGATGCTAATACTAACCAGGAAAATAACCCAGCAGGAACTGAAGATTGCTTTGGGTCCAAGCATAAAGTGAGTATCTTCAAATGTGGAACTGCATCGGGGGAAATAAAATGATGTCTCTCTTGTAAAAAGCAGATGGAATTTGTACAAAAACCTCTGTAAGTTCGGCACATCTACAGAATTGCCTGGGCTCCCCATGGAAGTGCCACCAAAAAACCTCAGGAAGGTATTTTTATTCATGCAGCAAGAATATTCATAGTCATGCATTCTTGCTCAAACAAATATTTTGTAATAAATATGATATTCTGTAATCATGGAGAAAAATTGCATATTTAATCTCATGCACAAATATCTGAATCCATCTTCACTACTGTTGAGAAATTCACTTTGTTTGCTTTTTCTCCCTTTACTCAGTGCTTTGGTAACTTTAGTACTTTTGTATTTAGTATTCAGAACTTTGTTTTTTGAGACTTTCTGTACCAATATGTGGACCAATCCCATTTATCTTCAGTTTAAAAAAACAAACCAAAAAACTACCAGATAGCACGTCTGAAGACACAAAGGCCATGACCCACAAGCCACTTACTCCAGAGTAGGAATTACTAGTTAGTACTACTCTGGAGTAAGTGGTTTGTAAATTGCAGCCAAAGTACTGAAATAGTGAAATACCAAAGCAACAAAATAAACACAGGACAGAATATCAAAATAACAAAGTTAAAGCCCAAAATGAAGATTTGAAATTGCAAACAAAGCTGTATGTGAAGACTGCCTCTTATTTACCTCAACAGAATTGATTTGAATATACCAAATTCTGTCAGATTCCATATATTGACACCAAATATTTCTTTCAGCTCTAAGCAAAGTCACAGTGACCAACTGTTGTCTCTGAGCTTGATTTTCTATTTACAGAGGTAGGTGTCTTCTCTTTCTTGAAAGCTTTCAGAGCAGAGAAACCCACTCTGTAAGCAGATGACAGACAGGAGAATAGGTACAAAATGAACAGCCTGACATCCTTTTCTGGTGGTTTCCTAAGGGCTTTCCTTAAGCTTGTCCTGCCTTATGCCCCTTATACTCACATGCTAAGACAGGTAGCTCCTTAAATAGTTGGGGGCTCAAGCTGCTTCCCTTGGAAAGCTATTTCCCAGTGTTATATCTCATATGGGAAATACTGCAGAGGCATAAATAGTTTGGATGACGCCCTGGTACAGAAGATGGACTGCTCCCCCCTCTGAGGCACTCATTTGCCAAGGGTGACTGAGGTCACTTACCATAGGGTGACCTGGGGCAACTGTCACAGGCCCTGCTCTTTTATCTACTTACAGGGACCCTGCAGTGGCCCCTTTTTAACCAAGGTAGGGTGTGGGGCCCCATTTCCTACCAGTGGGGTCCAAATAGAACCACATCTAGGGCCCTTTGGAGCATATCCCCTAGAGGAGGGGCCACAGGGGAGGGGCCACCAAGGGCCCCACATTTTATCTTCATCCTAGGCCGTGCAAATTCTAAGGCCGGCCTTGCATTTTCCTAGGCCCGCATTGTACATCTGTGTTGAACTGCCAGGTCTTTGGGTTCCATCTGTGCCTATTATAGCTACACCCTTGAATTCTTGATTAGCCCATCTACTGCATTCACACAACACTTCTCTGCAGTGAGTATCAGCCCAATCTCTATGTTTTGTGTTAAACTCTTACCATTCCTCTGCCTTTTAATGATTACACAATGCTCAAGATGTAGGTTTGGGCCAGTGCCCACCTAGACAGATCAATCTTCCGTTATTAGAATCAATAGGAGTTTTCAGTTATGCTATTGATTTTAATGACAGAGACTTGTGCACTAAGTCTGCTAACTTGAAGTCAATGACAAAAACTTTATTTGGTTTTAATGGGTGAGGATTGCACCGCAAGACAATGTTGTGTGAGTATGAATCTGCATTCATCCTCTGGTCTGAATTTTGCCCCATTGCTTGCAGTTAGATGGATTTGCCCATATTGAGAACCATGGTTCTCTTCTTGTCATCTTCTCTCCTTACCTCTTCTTGCCATCTTTGGCTGGCTCTCATCTCACTTCTTCTCCCCCCATCCCGGTGCCATCACACAAGGTAATACTCAAACGGCTGTGCTCTTCGGTAAGGCTATGCTAGTTAACCGCTTGGGGATCATGCTGCTAGATGCTGCTGTTTTCTGAGAATACAGATTTCAGTCCAGGGTCAAGATTACATAGGGTAAAAGAAACATGCAGTTGGCAGGGCAGCTCCTAGGCCTGGCCTGGGGTGGAAAACCGCAGCAGCCACTCTCTAGGTTGGCGGCTGGCACTGAACAAATGTGCCTGTCTCTAGGAGAGCTGTCCCACTGGCCGCTTTGGCCTGTGTTGGCCCGCATGGGCAGTCCTTGGTCTGGAATGGGTGCCCAGGATTAGGCCCAGGGCACATCCTGGGCCAGCTGCCTACCCGCCCCCGGGGCAATCCTGGGCCAACACCTGGTGGCACGGGACCACACATGCAGTGAGTCCTGGGCCACAGTAGGACCTAGTGGGCCCATGTCATGTTACCCATAGAGAGCACTGGGAAAGGATAGAGATGGTGTCACCAAGCAAGACATTTGTTATGGGTAGGATCTCTTATTCATGTGAATAGCCCTTACTAAATTAAGTCATTTCACTGAGTCAGTTAAATTAATGGTATAGAATGGAATCCTGTAAGCCCAGAAACAGGATTCTGAGTAGGGATGTGCAAACAGAACCGAGTTCAGAAATTTGGTTTGGTTCAGATCGGCTTGAAAATCGAGTTCGGTTCGAAGGTTCGGTTCGGTTGACCGAACTATTTGAGTTCGGTCCAAACTCCGAACTTCCGAACCACGTTCGCACATCCCTAATTCTGAGTTTTGTGAGCTTTGGATTTCCTGCATTACTTTGTCTGTTGCTGCCATTCAGAAAGCCTAATGGTTTGTTTTAATACAGAATGGATGTGGGATCGGTCATCAGTGACACCCCCCCCCCCTCAGGATTGGCAAGCTGAGGTCCTGGATTTGTAGCATGCCTGAAGTGCTCGTACAATGTGTCTCTTTTGGAAGGGTCATCAGCCCAACCACCTGTGGCTAATTGGCCTAGTTAAGAAGTAAGGACAGACATGCTAGCCAAGTGAGGAAAGACTGGGGATGCATTACTGCTGTAATTGGGACTCAGATACTGGAGACCACAAGAGAGGGATTGTGGAGCAAGGAACTGGGAAAATTATTTTTCCTCAGGAAACTTCAAACAGTGGTTAGTGAGGTTATCAGGGCCTACCAAGAGAGGTGAAGTCAGGATGGAGCTGTAGGGTGGAGCCAGGCACTCTTACAGCTAATGTGGCTTGGAGAAGGTCAAGACCAGAATTTTGACCTGAGACAGGAAACACCCCAAAGGTGGATAAGGAGCCTCTTGGGCTTGTGGGGAACAAAAGAATACTTGTGCTGTTTATGCATTTTTGTTTACGGAACTATCATGGGATCATAGTATGATAATTTGTGACTGGCTTGGTCTCTCTGGTTATAGTGTGAAATGGGAGGGTAGTTATACCAATTGTTTCTAAAGCAGGGAATGGTGTGTAGGGTGGGGTGGGGGGGTAGGTGAGTCTTAAAATAGTGTTTAAAATTGGATTTGTTGTCCCACTGACATCTCAGACAATCTTCCTCTCCATTTGAAATACATATGGAAATGAAAAATCTTACTTTCTCCCTGCATAACAAAACGCAAATCATCTCACTATAATAGACAGGCGTCAGGATGATAAGATAGACAATGACAGCATAGTCAAAAGGACCAGGAGAGAAAAGAAAGGATTCAGAGTAAAAACATGTAGTTAAACCAGAAACTAATTTTAGGGGAAGGGCTAGTCAGTGTCTTTTATTGCAATAGTTCTAATAACAACAATTTCATAATTAGTAACACTTATTATTTAGTAATGACTAATAATACTCTTTTATTCTGACACCTATTCATTGAGGTATTCTAAATGTCTCACATCACATACAATCAAACCACAACACAGATAAAATCCTCTGTTCTAACTGGGGAAGGATGTGGGATGAGATTCTGTGCAACATATTTAAGGTCATATAGAATAGTGACATTTTGGCCACGTGAACATTTTGAACCAGGGGTAGATTAGTTTGGGGGCTAATTACCATGTGTTAAAGACACATTCTCTCTCTCTCTCTGTCTCTCTCTCTCACACACTGTCACCGGGGAGGGGGGAGAACACAAAGGGGCTTCCACTCGTAACTCTCATGCACTGGGTATATCTCGCAGCGGCTCTCTCAGCGTGGCAATAAC
>QEPC01001035.1:1665432-1686040 GCA_003113815.1 Sphenodon punctatus | reverse complement strand
TGAAAGGATTTTTGCCGAATGGCTGAGACTGTGCATGGGCTGCAGTGGCTCCACCCCCTTCTCTAACAAGGGGGAAAGCACTGCCCCCACACCGACCAATCAGGCAGCCCGTACATGGCCACCTGATTCCAGTGCACCAATCAAATGTACACGGGCTATTCACCAGGGTTTCCCAACCCCCAAATACACTTTCGTGCCCTTTCTCAGCTCAGGAAGAGCTGGGGCGCGGCAACCTCCCCCCACCCCCGATCTGAGGGGGGCCCTTTTCCTTTTCCCTTCCCCTGCCCCCCTTAGATTTAGATAGATATTAGTTGTGCACAGGAATTTATACCAATACGAAAAATAAAATCTTTGTTTGAAACAGTACAATACCAATACCGATAACTACAACAATAACAAAAATGATATTATTGTTAATAACGATAATGAAAAGGACATTTTTGTATAATGAAAATGAAAAACGAAAGCAACATGGGTGCCTGGTGCACACCCCTACTCAAGGGGTCTGGTGCACACCCCTACTCAAGGGGCCTCACCACCTATTTTCCTTAGCCTCCCCTACTGCTCCCTGGATAACCTGCACTCTCCTACTTCTCCAGATCTGAAGAGGTCTGCCTATACTCATGAAAATGGAGTGCTACATGAGACTACAAAACCCGTACAGTTCTCCTTCACCTACCCCCCTGGTCTTTAACATGAAAACTTTACCCATAATGTCATTTAATCTTAGACCCAGTCCAGCCTACTGCCTACTAGAGAAGCCTCTCTTTCTAGTGAATGAGGTCTTGGACTTAGAAATGAGAGAGAAAAAGTTCACATTCTGTTAGCTATAAACTCGTTGGGTGGCCTTGGGCAAGTTTCTGTCTCTCAGCCTCGGTCTGCCATCTGTAAAATGGGAATAATAACATCCTACCTCACCGGGTTGTTGTGAGGGTGAACTATATGAGGATTATGGGTGGAAACAGACATAGTGCTAACTCCACTTTAACATTTCTTATTCATGTTGCGGGGCTGTATTGGCCTATGCAGACCTGCAACATGCATAAGAAATGTGTTAAAATGGAGTTAGCATTATGTCTGTTTTCACCCTGTAAAACACTTTGAACACTTGACACAATAATAATAATAATAATCTGCCTTGAGTAATTTATGTTAGGACAGGTAAAACTTTCCACATACTAGTTTTTCATGCAGCCACTCCTATTCAGTTACATGGAGCAGGGGATCATTTAGCCCTGGGTAGGAATGGTGAGATGAAGTGACTTTACCACTGGGTAAACTGACTAGGAGTGACTTACCCTGGGCTAAAAGTTTAATGTGAATATACAATGGTCTTCTCCTCCCCATCAAATCTGAAGGAATGAGTTTCTAGAGAAACCATTCTCCCTCCCTCTCTGCCTTTCCTAAATGTGGGGGATATTTTATAGGATATATATTTATCTCCTTTCCTCTATGTGGGTGATATTATAGAGGAAATTTTCTCTTTACCTGCCTACAATAGTAGTTTAGGATGTTCTTCTTAAGTGAACTTCCATCACTACACCAAGCTATGTTTCATCAATGCAGTTTAAAAATAAAGTGCACATTGGATACATTTTTTAAAAAATAACTCGGGAATGTAACAATACCTGTTACTGAAAAGTTTATCTGGATAAGTGTAGAACTCATGAACTCAGGCACTGTCTGATTAGGAGAGCCCCTCCTTTTGTTGCTCCTCTGTCCTATGAGAGGAGGGAGAGCTTCCTTGGTAGTTACCTATGGCCTCACCACCTACAGCCAAAGTCCCACCAAAAGTTCTACGGTTAAAGAAACAGGCCCAAGAAACCCTGACAGGTTACCCAGGTACCAACCGGGTACTCGGGTACCCCCGCCCCACCCAAAATGATAATTTTTACCAATTACCATTACTGATTTTTCAGGTTTTTTATTACCAATCGGTATCTCATGTTGGAAAACTGAAAAATTGGGATGGAAATTTTAAAACAATCATAACCAGTAGTCAATTTTCTGAGACCAGAAGTTGACTTTCTGGGACTGGAAGTTGATTTTCTGGGATGGAAAACTGATAAATAGGTGTTGGAAGTCGGTAAATTGACCAATCAAAGGTAAAAAAATTGGTACTGGAAGTTGACATTCCAGGACATCAGGTACCTGAATCAGTTTGCAATTTTTGTTAGGTTGAACTGGGTGGGTACCATAAATTTGTTGGGTGTGATTTAGAGCTGGCGAGCAAGCAGGTGCTGAGAAAGGAGAAAGGACCACACCCAGACCAGTACTAAAGGAAGGATGAGCGTGAGGCTAGCTAGAAGATAGAGCATAACAAGCAACACCTGTGGAAGCATGAGGATTCTGAGTTATATAACAAGTTGGATTCCTCCTCCCAGTTGGAGGGGGAAGCTGAGGAGGAATGTTTGGTTACAGAGTGTGCCCTGACAGAGTGAAGCCCAACCAGCTTGAGGTGCCTGTGGGCAGAGTTAAAGCGTGCAAAGAAGCAGCTCTGGGATGTCTGGGTTGAAGGACCCTGAAGAGACTCCAGAGACAGCCAGCTTCTTCATGAAATCCCAGGTGGGACCTAATTCATATAAATGCAAAACTTACTGACTGTTGGTGGATTGGGCTGGCCATAGGGGAGTCGGAGGCCAGATTCCAAGACACTGTCATGTCTAATACTTACCCCAGAATCTGGACTGAATCTGAGTCTACAGAGACTAAGGCAAATGTATGTAGCTGTGCTGAGCTAATATTCCACCTAAGCACTCCTGACACTCCTCCAGGGAGGAGTAACTATACGCTGCTACAGTCAGGTATACCCATTTTGCAGGTATCCTTTTTCAGCTCTGTTTGCTACCTATCCCTGGTATAACCATCTCTCCTTTTTATATCTCTGTGTTTTATACCTGAAATTTGAGCAATGGGAAGGGAAGGGTGAGGGGAAGGGGTGTTTATGTGGCTCTGCCTTATGGTTTATACTGTTNCTGGTGCACACCCCTACTCAAGGGGCCTCACCACCTATTTTCCTTAGCCTCCCCTACTGCTCCCTGGATAACCTGCACTCTCCTACTTCTCCAGATCTGAAGAGGTCTGCCTATACTCATGAAAATGGAGTGCTACATGAGACTACAAAACCCGTACAGTTCTCCTTCACCTACCCCCCTGGTCTTTAACATGAAAACTTTACCCATAATGTCATTTAATCTTAGACCCAGTCCAGCCTACTGCCTACTAGAGAAGCCTCTCTTTCTAGTGAATGAGGTCTTGGACTTAGAAATGAGAGAGAAAAAGTTCACATTCTGTTAGCTATAAACTCGTTGGGTGGCCTTGGGCAAGTTTCTGTCTCTCAGCCTCGGTCTGCCATCTGTAAAATGGGAATAATAACATCCTACCTCACCGGGTTGTTGTGAGGGTGAACTATATGAGGATTATGGGTGGAAACAGACATAGTGCTAACTCCACTTTAACATTTCTTATTCATGTTGCGGGGCTGTATTGGCCTATGCAGACCTGCAACATGCATAAGAAATGTGTTAAAATGGAGTTAGCATTATGTCTGTTTTCACCCTGTAAAACACTTTGAACACTTGACACAATAATAATAATAATAATCTGCCTTGTGTAATTTATGTTAGGACAGGTAAAACTTTCCACATACTAGTTTTTCATGCAGCCACTCCTATTCAGTTACATGGAGCAGGGGATCATTTAGCCCTGGGTAGGAATGGTGAGATGAAGTGACTTTACCACTGGGTAAACTGACTAGGAGTGACTTACCCTGGGCTAAAAGTTTAATGTGAATATACAATGGTCTTCTCCTCCCCATCAAATCTGAAGGAATGAGTTTCTCGAGAAACCATTCTCCCTCCCTCTCTGCCTTTCCTAAATGTGGGGGATATTTTATAGGATATATATTTATATCCTTTCCTCTATGTGGGTGATATTATAGAGGAAATTTTCTCTTTACCTGCCTACAATAGTAGTTTAGGATGTTCTTCTTAAGTGAACTTCCATCACTACACCAAGCTATGTTTCATCAATGCAGTTTAAAAATAAAGTGCACATTGGATACATTTTTTAAAAAATAACTCGGGAATGTAACAATACCTGTTACTGAAAAGTTTATCTGGATAAGTGTAGAACTCATGAACTCAGGCACTGTCTGATTAGGAGAGCCCCTCCTTTTGTTGCTCCTCTGTCCTATGAGAGGAGGGAGAGCTTCCTTGGTAGTTACCTATGGCCTCACCACCTACAGCCAAAGTCCCACCAAAAGTTCTACGGTTAAAGAAACAGGCCCAAGAAACCCTGACAGGTTACCCAGGTACCAACCGGGTACCCGGGTACCCCCGCCCCACCCAAAATGATAATTTTTACCAATTACCATTACTGATTTTTCAGGTTTTTTATTACCAATCGGTATCTCATGTTGGAAAACTGAAAAATTGGGATGGAAATTTTAAAACAATCATAACCAGTAGTCAATTTTCTGAGACCAGAAGTTGACTTTCTGGGACTGGAAGTTGATTTTCTGGGATGGAAAACTGATAAATAGGTGTTGGAAGTTGGTAAATTGACCAATCAAAGGTAAAAAAATTGGTACTGGAAGTTGACATTCCAGGACATCAGGTACCTGAATCAGTTTGCAATTTTTGTTAGGTTGAACTGGGTGGGTACCATAAATTTGTTGGGTGTGATTTAGAGCTGGCGAGCAAGCAGGTGCTGAGAAAGGAGAAAGGACCACACCCAGACCAGTGCTAAAGGAAGGATGAGCGTGAGGCTAGCTAGAAGATAGAGCATAACAAGCAACACCTGTGGAAGCATGAGGATTCTGAGTTATATAACAAGTTGGATTCCTCCTCCCAGTTGGAGGGGGAAGCTGAGGAGGAATGTTTGGTTACAGAGTGTGCCCTGACAGAGTGAAGCCCAACCAGCTTGAGGTGCCTGTGGGCAGAGTTAAAGCGTGCAAAGAAGCAGCTCTGGGATGTCTGGGTTGAAGGACCCTGAAGAGACTCCAGAGACAGCCAGCTTCTTCATGAAATCCCAGGTGGGACCTAATTCATATAAATGCAAAACTTACTGACTGTTGGTGGATTGGGCTGGCCATAGGGGAGTCGGAGGCCAGATTCCAAGACACTGTCATGTCTAATACTTACCCCAGAATCTGGACTGAATCTGAGTCTACAGAGACTAAGGCAAATGTATGTAGCTGTGCTGAGCTAATATTCCACCTAAGCACTCCTGACACTCCTCCAGGGAGGAGTAACTATACGCTGCTACAGTCAGGTATACCCATTTTGCAGGTATCCTTTTTCAGCTCTGTTTGCTACCTATCCCTGGTATAACCATCTCTCCTTTTTATATCTCTGTGTTTTATACCTGAAATTTGAGCAATGGGAAGGGAAGGGTGAGGGGAAGGGGTGTTTATGTGGCTCTGCCTTATGGTTTATACTGTTTTATAAGTTTTTACATGTTTTATTTATTGCTGTGAGCCACTCCAAGTTGCCTGTGGCAATTGGTAGTGGGTTAAAAACACAACTAAATAAATAAATAAATAAATAATAAAAGAATAGCAGCTATGTGCAAGTGACTGTCTGCAAGCATGCATTCTGGGATCACAGCCTGTGTTAAGTGTGGGGCACAAAGTGTTTTTTCACAGACAGACACAACAGATGAATGTGTGTTTAATACTCAAAGATGAGGCTAGCATTGTGTCCGGTAATGCTCGTAGACTGTAGAGGATTATTCCCTTCCTTCCTATTAATCACACTAATGTAGAGCTAAAATGAATAGTCACTGCTATTTGGTATCTGGTGCAGATCTGTGGCATCTACAAATATCCGGAAAGGCCCAGATACTGAATATTATTCTGCTGTTTGGCAGATTATCCAGTTAACTACCTTACTGATTTGCCGCAATACTGCATATTACCATTTACCATATTACTGCTTGCCCATAATTCCTTGCCTAGTTTCTCCCTCCTTCCCTCCAAACTTGGTTTTAGAGTAGTAATGGTAAAATCTGGCTTTGCAGTAATATGGTAACAATAATTCTGTAATTTGGCCAACCAGTTAATTTTCACAAAATTATCTGGAAATCCAGTCTGGCAATTAACCTCTGCAGTAACCATTTTGTTACTGAATAGCCACTGCACTAGCTGGGATACTGAATATTAACCATTTCTTTTACTATTCGTTTCAGCTCTGCCTAATGTATGGGTTATTGCTAAAGTCAGGTGATTAGGTCTGGATTGGATTCCAGCTGCCTTTGCTGCTGAACAGAACCATTGTACGGTACCTCCAAGAAACAGATCAGGAACTTTTAATACATGTAAGCAGTCTGTAAATCTCATTCTTGGTTTGACTCCAGCTACTGTTTTCTGAAGTGTCCTGAAAAACTGAGTTGTGTGTGTTGTCCTTCTGTGGAGGGCCAGGCTGCAGTGCAGGATGGGCAAGAGGTTTGACTGAAGTGTAGTGATACAGGTTTTCCCCTTCATAATTTTATTCCACTAAACTGACCTTAGACAGAGCCTGAGAAGTCTGCCTGTTAGAGCAGGCAATGCCCATGGAGCACAGATGAACCTCTATCCCCAACTCCTCCTAGCCTGCTGGTACTGCTAGCTAACCTGTTACGTTTATGCTATGTATCCTGTGGGTCTAATCTGTAAATGACTCAGAGAGGGATCCATATGCAAGTATTCATGTCTCATATCCCTAGTCCTAGGGTGAAAACGTGTTGGCCTGCTGTGACCCATGTAGGTGTCCCTTAGCCTGGAATAAGTGCTTGTGATCATTCGGAGGACTAATTCGGGGCCAGATACCTACCCACCCCAGGGCAGTAACAGACCAGTGGGAAAACACATCTGTTTGGCCCTGTTGTAGGGCAGGGTCCACCATGGCTACCTGTCATGGTGGGGCTGGGGTTCTGGGAGCAGGGGTTGGATGGGGTCAGAGCTGCCTGCCCGCATGTCTGTGCTCCCCCCCCAACCCCCGCAATATGCAGGTAATGGTATGGCTCTCTGGATGTAGGCATGTTTGGTCGGAGTCCCTCCTTCACCCAGAGTGGCAACTGCTGTTTCCTGCCTTGGCCCAGACTGGGGAACCGCTGCACTACCCGCATGTCTGTTTTCACCCATAATCTCATATCCCTATCCCTCTATTTCTTGGGAGTCTGAATTCAGTTATCCTTATTGGTCTAGGTAGCATCTTTTTTCTTGGGCATTTGAAGCTTGCTTGACAGCCCAGTGGAGTAAGTGGAACAAATCCCACTGACTTCTGCAGTCTTTGAATCAGGCCCTTGAGAATGTGTCAAGGAAAGTGCTAATTTAGTGGCTTTGCTTGGGTTATTGTTTACTGGAAGACATATCTGAAGAATTTTACTTTGATATTGTGAGTTCGAGCAACTGATGGCCTGATGGGGCACTTAGTAATCTAAATGTAAATAATGAAGAGCCTAATTTTTCAGAGTTGCGAAGCACCTTCAGCTTATACTGACCTCAGCTGGATTTGTGGGAATTCTGAACTGAAGATTGGCCTCCCCAGGTCACAGTTTCAAAAGAGCTCAGTGCCCCTTAACCTTTCTGAAAATCCATCCCATAAATGAAATAGTGGGGGATATTATGGGCTCAGCAATGGCAGCGACCGAACAGATTTGGCTATGTACAAATAATGTTAAAACGGCTTTAGTTCTGAGATGAATTGCCATAAAACTGTGTGAACACTGCAGAAATCTGTAATTTAACCTGCTATGCCCATAGGCAATAAAAAACAAGCTTGGGCCAGATTCTAGGCTGCTGTTAATTGGCTTGTCTTTATTGAAGTCACTGGAAGTAGGCCAATTTACACCAGTTGAGAATCTAGCCCAGTGATATCTCTTCTGTCCACTGACAATCAAGATGAATCTCTGCCATGAAAGATGAGTATTTAATTTTGTTTTTGCCCATGTACAAAATAAGACCAAAAGCAAATTAAACTGTAAATCATATCCGACAGATGTGTCATGTACTGGTGCCTCTGTCATCTTATTGCTTGGTTTTGTTAAGACAGCTACCTCACAGTTTCTTATGGAAAGAATTCAGAGGATGCCCGCTGGCTGTAATGAAGTTTTGACTTTGCAAAATCTGAACTAACACTTGTTCCACGTTTTGGCATTGCAACGTGAACTTCATACGTTTCCACTGCTGATGTTTTCTTCCTGTAATTACACCTTCATGATGCCAAAATCACAGAGGATAATAAAATCAGGATAATAAAATCATTCTAAAAAAGAGACACACTTAATAACATTCTCAATCGAAAGCATCCACCTTGACATTTTTTTTTTTAGTCACCTGTCTCAGGATTAGCTGTCCTTTAAAAAGGTTTCTAGCGACAGTCTTGCAAACTGCCATTCACAGAATCATACAAGGTCTTTACAAAAAGAAGCAGCCATTTTCCTGGCATTTATTTCCTAACGTTAGATTCCTGTAGTACTGTACCTGGTATCACTGTGTGCAGGAATGTTGGGAGTTAGGAATTCTAATTCAGTTTAGAATCAGTCCTGCTACCATAGTTACCCTAGTGAACAAAATGGCGCACAGCATAGAACAGTTGCCCCATAGAACAACATAGAATGGTGATTCACAACATAGAATGGTAGCTTACAACATAGAATGGTTGCTTCTTTTTGTAAAGACCCTGTAGAGTCATAGGGAGTTTTTACATGCTCTAGCTTTCTGCTCCCCCCTCCCAGAAGTCACTCATGTGCCAATGTAAACAGCAGCGCTGAGCGACTCTCACATGTTTTGAGACCCAGACTTGTAAGTCCCTGATATTAGAGGGCTTACAAGTTTGGGTCTCAAAACATGTAGGAGTCACCCAGTGTCACTGTTTACAATGGCACATGGGCGACCTCCAGGAGGGGGTGGGTGAGCATCTAAACCTCCCCTGTGTTGCCCATAGGGTTGGAAGGGACCTCAAAGGTAATCTAGTCTAAATTCCCTGCCTACAACATCGCAGACAGCTTTGG
Source organism: Sphenodon punctatus (assembly GCA_003113815.1). Classification (NCBI taxonomy): domain Eukaryota; kingdom Metazoa; phylum Chordata; class Lepidosauria; order Sphenodontia; family Sphenodontidae; genus Sphenodon; species Sphenodon punctatus. The sequence continues at coordinate 1,677,046 of QEPC01001035.1, read as the reverse complement.
AAATATTTAGTGGGTCATCAGATGGACCTTGAAAAGCTATACAGATGGAGCGAAAACTCGCTGAACTCCAGAAAGAGAATAATCAGAATATGACCAATATACTACTGGGTGCTGGCAGGACAATTCTCCACCATTAAAGTCAGTGGCAGTTTTCCTAACCCAGAATGTAATTTAATTACAATACATACATACATGCATACATACATACATACAGGACACACAAAGATTTGGCATGCTTATGATAGCCTGAATATATTTGCATATCCCATGCAAATTATGGAGTGATGCTAGTGGCTCCATTAGTTAAGGCAGAGCTAACGTTCTTCATTGAGAGTTCCATTGGCCTCAATGGAGCTCCCCGGGGTAATCTCTTCTGGCTTGCAACCTGTATTGACAGGGTTTGCTCTTTGATCCTGTCAGTAAGAGAGAATCTGGTTGCATAGAAGAGTTGGGAATGTTCCAGAGTACGTGCTTCTATTTACATTTTTTGAAACAGACGAGTAGAAGATAGGGTTTTTTTTTACACTTTATTGATGGATCTGTATGCTTTTCATGGAGTTATGTAACGCATGCGCATGACTGAACAGGGAACTATCCGGCCGGATATAAAATGGATGCTCTCTGCCCAAGTCCCCGGCCCTCACTGGGAAGCAGCCAGGGACCCGTCATGGTTCCAGTTCAGGTCCCCACTGCTGTGGCAGGAAACTGCCTCCAGTCCCATCCGGGGGCACTTTCAGCTGCCCCACTAACAGGGGAAAGAAACAGAACAGCTCCGGGGCTCGGGTAACAGGGCAAGTCGCAAGCCCCGAGAGACTCAGCTCAGCTCCAGACCCCCCTTCCCACAGGAGACAGCCTCTGTGCCAGGAAGCAGCCAGGGACCCGACATGGGCTCAGCTCCACTGAGCTTTCAAAGCCTTCTGCTGCTCTGGCGGATTCCTGGCTGCTTCTCAGGAGAGCGCTTCTCTCCTTTGCAAAGGGTGTGTGTGTCAAGCCAGATCCCTGGCTTCTTCCCTGCAGAACGGTTGGCTCCTGTGGGAAGGAGGGATCTGGAGCCTCAGATCAGCTCCAGTCCCCGGTTCCCACAGGATACAACCGCTCTGCCGAGAAGCAGTCAGAGATCCACCAAAGCAGAGGAACGAAGCTGGGTTTACTCACAGACTTTCCTCCCCACATATTCACCACTGAGATGGGACAGGGAGAAAAGTGGGGGCTCTCCTGTGGGAAGGGGGGACTGGAGCTGAGCTGAGGCTCCAGTCTCCCCTTCCCACAGGAGAGAGGCGCTCTGCCGGGAAGCAGCCAGGGATACGACATGGGCTCAGCTCCGGTGAGCTTTCAAATGACCAGCACTGTGAGCTTCCTCCCTCCGCTCTGGTGGATCCCTGGCTGCTTCTCGGCACATGGGTTATCTCCTGTGGGAAGGGAGGACTGGAGCTGATCTGAGGCTCCAGACCCCCCCTTCCCACAGGAGAAAACTGCTCTGCCAGGAAGAAGCCAGGGATCTGGCTTGAGACCCCCCCTGCCCCCTTCGCAAAGGAGAGAAGCACTNAATCATATCCGACAGATGTGTCATGTACTGGTGCCTCTGTCATCTTATTGCTTGGTTTTGTTAAGACAGCTACCTCACAGTTTCTTATGGAAAGAATTCAGAGGATGCCCGCTGGCTGTAATGAAGTTTTGACTTTGCAAAATCTGAACTAACACTTGTTCCACGTTTTGGCATTGCAACGTGAACTTCATACGTTTCCACTGCTGATGTTTTCTTCCTGTAATTACACCTTCATGATGCCAAAATCACAGAGGATAATAAAATCAGGATAATAAAATCATTCTAAAAAAGAGACACACTTAATAACATTCTCAATCGAAAGCATCCACCTTGACATTTTTTTTTTTAGTCACCTGTCTCAGGATTAGCTGTCCTTTAAAAAGGTTTCTAGCGACAGTCTTGCAAACTGCCATTCACAGAATCATACAAGGTCTTTACAAAAAGAAGCAGCCATTTTCCTGGCATTTATTTCCTAACGTTAGATTCCTGTAGTACTGTACCTGGTATCACTGTGTGCAGGAATGTTGGGAGTTAGGAATTCTAATTCAGTTTAGAATCAGTCCTGCTACCATAGTTACCCTAGTGAACAAAATGGCGCACAGCATAGAACAGTTGCCCCATAGAACAACAGAATGGTGATTCACAACATAGAATGGTAGCTTACAACATAGAATGGTTGCTTCTTTTTGTAAAGACCCTGTAGAGTCATAGGGAGTTTTTACATGCTCTAGCTTTCTGCTCCCCCCTCCCAGAAGTCACTCATGTGCCAATGTAAACAGCAGCGCTGAGCGACTCTCACATGTTTTGAGACCCAGACTTGTAAGTCCCTGATATTAGAGGGCTTACAAGTTTGGGTCTCAAAACATGTAGGAGTCACCCAGTGTCACTGTTTACAATGGCACATGGGCGACCTCCAGGAGGGGGTGGGTGAGCATCTAAACCTCCCCTGTGTTGCCCATAGGGTTGGAAGGGACCTCAAAGGTAATCTAGTCTAAATTCCCTGCCTACAACATCGCAGACAGCTTTGGAAATATTTAGTGGGTCATCAGATGGACCTTGAAAAGCTATACAGATGGAGCGAAAACTCGCTGAACTCCAGAAAGAGAATAATCAGAATATGACCAATATACTACTGGGTGCTGGCAGGACAATTCTCCACCATTAAAGTCAGTGGCAGTTTTCCTAACCCAGAATGTAATTTAATTACAATACATACATACATGCATACATACATACATACAGGACACACAAAGATTTGGCATGCTTATGATAGCCTGAATATATTTGCATATCCCATGCAAATTATGGAGTGATGCTAGTGGCTCCATTAGTTAAGGCAGAGCTAACGTTCTTCATTGAGAGTTCCATTGGCCTCAATGGAGCTCCCCGGGGTAATCTCTTCTGGCTTGCAACCTGTATTGACAGGGTTTGCTCTTTGATCCTGTCAGTAAGAGAGAATCTGGTTGCATAGAAGAGTTGGGAATGTTCCAGAGTACGTGCTTCTATTTACATTTTTTGAAACAGACGAGTAGAAGATAGGGTTTTTTTTTACACTTTATTGATGGATCTGTATGCTTTTCATGGAGTTATGTAACGCATGCGCATGACTGAACAGGGAACTATCCGGCCGGATATAAAATGGATGCTCTCTGCCCAAGTCCCCGGCCCTCACTGGGAAGCAGCCAGGGACCCGTCATGGTTCCAGTTCAGGTCCCCACTGCTGTGGCAGGAAACTGCCTCCAGTCCCATCCGGGGGCACTTTCAGCTGCCCCACTAACAGGGGAAAGAAACAGAACAGCTCCGGGGCTCGGGTAACAGGGCAAGTCGCAAGCCCCGAGAGACTCAGCTCAGCTCCAGACCCCCCTTCCCACAGGAGACAGCCTCTGTGCCAGGAAGCAGCCAGGGACCCGACATGGGCTCAGCTCCACTGAGCTTTCAAAGCCTTTTGCTGCTCTGGCGGATTCCTGGCTGCTTCTCAGGAGAGCGCTTCTCTCCTTTGCAAAGGGTGTGTGTGTCAAGCCAGATCCCTGGCTTCTTCCCTGCAGAACGGTTGGCTCCTGTGGGAAGGAGGGATCTGGAGCCTCAGATCAGCTCCAGTCCCCGGTTCCCACAGGATACAACCGCTCTGCCGAGAAGCAGTCAGGGATCCACCGGAGCAGAGGAACAAAGCTGGGTTTACTCACAGACTTTCCTCCCCACATATTCACCACTGAGATGGGACAGGGAGAAAAGTGGGGGCTCTCCTGTGGGAAGGGGGGACTGGAGCTGAGCTGAGGCTCCAGTCTCCCCTTCCCACAGGAGAGAGGCGCTCTGCCGGGAAGCAGCCAGGGATACGACATGGGCTCAGCTCCGGTGAGCTTTCAAATGACCAGCACTGTGAGCTTCCTCCCTCCGCTCTGGTGGATCCCTGGCTGCTTCTCGGCACATGGGTTATCTCCTGTGGGAAGGGAGGACTGGAGCTGATCTGAGGCTCCAGACCCCCCCTTCCCACAGGAGAAAACTGCTCTGCCAGGAAGAAGCCAGGGATCTGGCTTGAGACCCCCCCCGCCCCCTTCGCAAAGGAGAGAAGCACTTTCTTGAGAAGCAGCCAGGGATCTGCCAGAACAGCAGGAGGCTTTTAAAGCTCAGTGAAACTGAGCCCTTGTTGGGTCCCTGGCTGCTTCCTGGCACAGCGACTGTCTCCTGTGGGAAGGGGGGTCTGGAGCTGAGTTGAGGCTCTAGACCTGCCCTTCCCACAGGACAGAACCGCTCTGGTGAGAAGCAGCCAGGGGCCCACCATGGGCTCAGTTCCAGTCAGGTTTCAAAGCCTCTGGTGGATCCCTGCCCGCTTCCCGCCAGAGCACTTGTCTGTTGTGCAAAGAGGAGTCTCAAACCGGATCCCTGACACTCGGCAACCTTGCTGCAATTCTGAATGGCACAGAGTCCCAGAGGGTGAGGGGATCTATCCCAGGATCCTGAATCTGAGGAAGGTGGGGGGTACAGAAAGGGAACAGTTCTGGGTGCACCCCACAGAGAGAGGGCTTCATGAAGGTGACTGGTTCCTGAAAGAAGTAGTCCTCGGGGGGGGGGATTTACAGGTGTGGGGGTTGGGTGGAAGAAGCATCTTTCAGGGAAAGGGCCCATCAACCCCCCCTCCCCAATGTTCATAGCTCCATGGTCCCGGGAAACCACCCATTAGGATGTGGTGGATCAGGTATAAAAGGACTAAATATTGGCACCCCAGGTTCTGAACCCCCTTCACTTCCCCAGCAGAGCCCCACCCTGGCAGTGTTGGGGGGTGGGCAGAGCCAGGCCCAGGAGACATGCCTGGGACTGGGGAAAGGGGACGGCAGGGGTGGGGGAACCATGGGGTAGTAGCAAAATTCTGATTGTTCCCCATAGCCATGTCATGGGGAAAACTCAGAGCAGCCCCCAAAGCTGGGAGAGAACAGACTTCCCTCTCCACACATTCACCACTGAGATGGGGCAGGGAGAAGAGTGGGGGATCTCCTGTGGGAAGGGGGGACTGGAGCTGAGCTAAGGCTCCAGTCCCCCCTTCCCACAGGAGAGAGGTGCTCTGCCAGGAACCAGTCAGAAACCAGACATTGGCTCAGTTCCAGTGAGCTTTCAAAGCCTCCCGCTGCTCCAGTGGATCCTTGGCCACTTCCCACCAGAGTGAAGTGTGGTCTGCAAGCAGATCCCTAGCTCGTTGGCTGCTCTGTAAGATTCCTGGTTGGTTCCTGGTACAGCAGCTGTGTCCTGTGGGAAGGGGGGACTGGAGTTCCAGCCCCCCCTTCCCACAGGAGAGAGGCACTCTGATGGGAAGCAGCTAGGGATCTGCTGGAGCAGCGGGAGGCTTTGAAAGCTCATTGCAGCTGAGCCCATGTCAGATCCCTGGCTGCTGCTCCAGACCCTCCTTCCCACAGGAGGGAACCACTCTGCCACCCACGACAGCGAAGGGGTCTCTGTTGTTGGAATGGAATTCATTCTCTCCTTAATCAATGTTTCTACATATCTCATGTTCTACCTAACCTCATGTAACTAAAATGTACATGTTACTACAATCTCTTGGTCTGAGTAACTTCCATCAAATCACTAATTACTTTTTTGAACTACTTTTTTTAAAACCCAAAGAAATTAGAGAAACAAAAAACCTACTGTTTTACAAACTTAGTTAAGGCAGATTCATACCAACCAAACTTTAACAAACCCAGAAATTGTGTGTTAAGGCTCCTGCCTTAACTTCCACACCATGTAAGCAGTAAAGATGTTGTATGGCTTTGCATACTGTGCTCACTTACAACTTAGGCTCCATGCACCCACACTTTGCCTTGATCTTTCAGCTCCAATCCTCTTCCTTTGCAGGTTGGGGCAACACTAAAGCTAGGACAGCATGCTCCTCCCTGTCCAGGATTACATGATTACTCTACTTCCAATGTGGCAAGAATTTCTCTTTCATTTACATTCCAGATCTCCATTCTGTGGCACTAGGTCAAATACATCCCCGAACTGCACAGGTGACTTACAGCATGTAAATATGCCACCATCAAACAACTACCAACCACCACTTCACTCTTAGAAGATAGAAAAGTTCTGATTTCAGCTTCCACCCCACCCCCAGTTTAATCTACTAGCTTCCAACCCCATAACACACAACTCAGAGGTCTGCACTACCCAATAAACTTCACTCACCTCCCAAAAAATTACAAGACTCCTCACCAATATAATGACCATCATCTGTAATAGAGAATGCGACAGAGTGTGTGAGATGACAACCGCCCCCCCCAAAAAAAGAAAGCACCACCCAGGAGAGGAGGTGTAAAACACAACGAGGCAATAAAGACTAGAACAACAAGGATGTAGCTATGGTGCTTAATAGCATGATAGTAGTGTTCCCCATAGTCTCCAATCACTCCTCACAATCATTTACATCACCAAAAATCTCACCATTCTACCAATTTGTTATGGCATTCCTCCTATTATTCCACCAAGTTCCTTCCTGCTGTACTTCATCCTTATAGCCTCTTCCCTGTCATTCCACCGTCTCTCCCTGCTGCCTTTGTTATTCCACATCATCCCCCCGCAACTCCCAAAGATGCATCTCCATTGTATTATTTCAGAAACAGCTAATGAGATATAATTTAATTCCAAATTAGGATTAATGTTTCCTCCATTCCTTTCATTGGCCTTTCCATGCATTTAATGTCAATGTGTACCCTGCTCAGCGTTAATGTTGCCCCCAACCTGCAAAGGAAGAGGATTGGAGCTGAAAGACCAAGGCAAAGTGTGAGTGCATGGAGTCTAAGTTGTAAGTGAGCACAGTATGTGAAGCCAAGCCATACAACCTCTTTACTGCTTACATGGTGTGGAAGTTAAGGCAGAAGCCTTAACACACAATTTTTGGGTTTGTTAAAGTTTGGTTGGTATGAATCTGCTTTAACTAAGTTTGTAAAACCATAGGTTTTTTGTTTCTCTGATTTTTTTAGAATAGCCCATTGCAACATGTACCCCCTCACAGGATATAGGTGTATGCATGAGAGACAACTACATACCCGCAAAGCCCCACAAGAATATCCTGTAAGGTAAGGGACTATGAGGTGCTGCTTCTTCATGACAAAAATAAGCTAATAGAGAGGGTTCATAAGGTCACAATGAGGACTGGAACCCAGGTCTCTGGCATGACAGACCCAAAATTTAATTGCCCAGTCCCACTGCAACAACCTAGGAAATAAACTCAAAAGTCCAGCCAGCTTGATTCTACAGCACAGATAATAGACCTTGGAAAGAGAAGATTCAAATCCTGCCTTAGCTATGAACTCAGCGGGTGACCTTGGGCAAGCCACTGTCTCTCAGCCTAAGTTTCCCCATTTACAAAATGGGAGTGGTAATGACCTAGCCCACAGAATTGCTGTGAATGTGAAATAGATAAGGGTTGTAAAATGCTTTGAACACTGAAAGCACTACATAGAAATAACTATTATATTATTTCCCCCCCAAAAAATATCTTATTTCTAACAATAACTTTGTTCAGCCAAGCCTCAAAGTTAGACAATGGGATATTTGAAATTTACACAAATGCATTCATATATGCATCTTGACAGTTTGGACATCCCAATTTTTTTCTATTTAAATCTCAGATGGCCACATTTTTGTGCCACTAATGAGGTAGTGATCCTACGCAGGGACCATTCCTCAAGGCTACATAGGTCTTTGCTACACTCACTGGAAAAGCCTTCACATTCCATTAAAAGTTGCAGTTTTGCAAGATATCTCAACAAAGTTTTTTTAAAAAATATTCTCTAGATTTAAAATGCCAGATGTCATTAAAGTCACTATATTGGCAACACTGATTCAGAGGACAGCCCAGAAGCAAGTCACTGCAGATTTGTTGTCCATAGGGACTTGTGGGAGTTGTAGGCTGGGTGCAATGCATGGTGGTTATTATTATTATGAAGCACTTATATAGTGCCAGCAGTGTAACTGGCACATTACAATTGTAAGAAAGAGACATGGTCCCTGCCCTAGCAGGCTTACAATCTAAGAGAGATATGGGTGGGGGGAGAAAAAGGATGGGGGAAACAGAGGAAGAGACAAGGATACATAGACGAACTCATGAGGTCTCAGATGTAGCTTGGCTCAGGCTGTGTTCTCACCTGTGGTGGTGGTGGCAGCAGCGGGAGGGGCGAGGGAAGACACGGCAGCGCCGAGAAGCCAGCCAATGGGAAAAGAGCCGGTGCAAACGGGGATCTGCCGCAGCTTCTCTCACACAGTCAGGGCACAAAATCCTGCCCTGACGTGTGGAAGAATCCGCGACAGATCCCCGTTTGTACCGGCTCTTTTCCCGTCGGCCGGTTCCTTGGCGCTGCCGCATCTTCCCGCGTCCCTCCCACTGCTGCCACTCTCGCTGCAGGTGAGAACGCAGCCTCAGTTACAAAGGTGTAGTTAATCATTAATGTTACACAAGACATGATGATTCAGGATAAGTCAGAAAGGGGGTTAGGGGAATGAGGAGCCAGGGAAAGCATGATGGAAGAGGTGTGTTTTGAGGAGGGATATGGAGAGAGGAAGCCGAGGGAATGATGGAAGGAGACAGCTTCTATTCCCGCAGCAAGATTGGTAAGAGAAGAAATAAAACATAGTCTCGTTTATTCTCTCAGGTGAGAAGCAGATCTTTTGTCTCCCCTGGCAACAAGGTTTGGGAGGAATTTTGGAAGAGTCTAGAATGCCATCCACAAGGACAACAAACTGGTTGGGGAAAAGAGAGATGTTGGTGCCCTATGCAGCCCTGAAACATAAGAACAGTTAAAGCGGTGTTAAGGTGGAGTTTATTCAGAGACTGAAAAAAGTCTGGAAAGACAGGCCAGCCTTAGAATTTGCAGGACCCAGGGAAAAAATAAGAATGTGGGTGCCCCGTGGCCCCACCTTCCATAACCCCACCTCTTGAACACTTTCCTGAAGGACCCTAATCCCCCACCCTAGGAAGCAGCCACCCCAAGCTGAGAGTCTCAGCTGCAGGCATGGAGCACTGCTCCTGAGGCTACCAGCACTGGCCTACCTGGGAGACCCCCTCCAACTGCGAGGGTCAGATCATGGCCCCTACTAGTTCTGCTTAAGGCTAGCCCTGCTGGAGAGAATTACCACTCCTTGCATGTCAACCAAAGGCGGTGCATAGAAGAAAGCTAGTAGTAAAAGGCTGCCTGTGATTGAACACCTGGGCCTGCAGGCATCGAGGCGTGAAAAGCTTTGGCTTTCTGTTTGACTAGCTATTTCCTTGAGCATTTGTTCATTCTAAGATGAAGAGTTACTGGGTTTGGGCTGAAGAGTTAAACTTCCTGATTGAGATGAAGGAAACTGAGGAAGTAGCTGTGTCTGACACCCAAAAGTTAATTTGCTGCAATGTTACTAACATGAGAATAGGAAACATCCACTCTCGGGAGGTTTCTTATGTAACGTTTAAACATAGCTGGTTGATTGTTCAAACTTGTCCCTGTTCTCTGCAGTATATAGTACCACCAGGCTTGAATTCTCATACAACTCTCATGGTCTAAACTAAACTGCCTAACTGAGTCAGACCAATGGTCCATCTTAGCCCAGTATTGTCACAACCTGACATGGCAGCAGGGGTTTCAAATTCAGGTCCAAATCCGGCTCTTCCAGGGTCTCTGGCAGAGGCCATTCTGGCTTGCTACCTGAGACTCCTCCAAACCCCCAGCAGAGGCCTCCCCCAGGCGTGCTACCAGAGATTCTGAAGTGGAGATGCCGGGGATTGAACCTGGGACCTTATACATGCAAAGCATGTGCTCTTACTGGTCTACAAAGGAAGAATCAGTTCTGTGCACATACTAAAAAAAAAGAATGTAGTAGTACCCTATATAAAGCGCAACACTGCTGCAGCTTTGTCTATTTCTCTGGAGCTCACATAATCATCATAATAGCCTTTTGCAGAAATCGTTTGGAAGTCATTCTGTGCCCCAGCGTGAGGCAATGTATATGCACTAGAGCAATAAAAGTCTCATTTCATAAGACATTCATTACCAAGGTTGTCTGTGAAGTAGCAACAAGCTCTGCAAGGCTTTGATATAATGGAATCATTTTGCACGTTATATGTATGACTGACTTGTTTGGTTGGAATATATTTTACGTAATTAAAGGATGGGGAAAATCCTGAAGCCCTTGCTCAACAGGAATGACACACAATACCTTAGAAACTACCAGGTCCAGGGAGAAGAATCTGGACTCCTGCTAATCTCTGGTAGTTGAAGGTCATCTGCCTGCATGCCCCTCACTTTGCTATTGCTAGCCAAGCCGAATTCTGGAGAGACTGGGACATTACTATTATTTATTATTAAGATGTTATATGGTACCAGCAATGTACCTAGTACTATACAATCATTAATTAATTTGTAACCATTCATTTTTTACAGTCATTAGGTAGTCAAGGTAAGATATAACACGAGCATGGACTTGAGGTTTGGAAGTAAGGGCACTAACGAAAAGAGAGAAGCAACAGGACGTAGCAAAGAAGCTGGAGGACTCAAAGATAACCCCCCAGGCTAAGTGCCAGATGGACAGGCTGGAGGATGGTGATATCATCAATGGCAATTGAGAGGGAAAAGGGAGAGGAAGGTTTAAGCGGGGGGAATAAGGAGTTCAATCTTGGACATATTTATTTGTTTACATTTTTTTATCCCACCCTTCCCTCAAAAGGCTCAGGGTGGCTTTCAAAATTAAAAAAACTTGAACATAACATATATAATTGTATAAAAACATATAAAAGATACAAACATTAAATACAAATGACCCCTAAAGAACCCACCCACCAACCCCCATCCCCTATCCCCACCCACCAATGCCTTTTCAAACAAAAATGTCTTACACCACCTCTGGAAGATGCTCAGGCTCAAACAAACCTTTGGAGGAAGGGAGTTCCACAGGACCAGGGCAGCAACTGAGAATGCCTCCCTGTGAGCTCTTGTCGTACAAACAAGACTAACAGATGGTACCCGTAGGGAGGCATTCCCAGTCAATCACAGGGGTCAAAGTGAGGCATGGAAGGACAGGCAGTCTCTCAGATATGTGTGGCCCAGACTGTTTAGGGCTTTAAAGGTCAAAAGCAGCACCTTGAATTGTGCTCGGAAAGCTATAGAAAGCCAGTGTAGATTTTGGAGAACGAGGCAGACTTTGGAGCACCAGCGTGATGTGCTCCCGGAGCCTTGCCCCTAAAAGGAGGCGAGCCGCTACATTCTGCACCAGCTGCCACTGCCAAACAGTCATCAAGGGCAGCCCCACATAGAGCGCATTGCAACAATCCAGCCTCGAGGTGATGAAAACATGGATGTGATGGCCAGATCCGAATCAGAAAGAAAAGACTGTAGCCTCCTCACCAGATGGAGTTGGTGAAAAACACTTCTGTCCACCACCGCAACCTGACAGTCAAGGCACAGAAAGGAGTCCAGAAGCATTCCAAGGCTGCGAACCTGATTGACCAGAGGGGGCCAGACTCAATCAATAACAGGAGTTCCAATCCCCTCCAGGTCACAAGACCAGCCAGCCATCATCACCTCAGTCTTGTCTGGATTCAGCTTCATT
>QEPC01001035.1:1641399-1651478 GCA_003113815.1 Sphenodon punctatus | reverse complement strand
AGAGTGGCGAGGTCGGGCCTGGAAATGTATGGGTGCAGCCTCCGTACCAGATACAGCTGGCGAAAGGCAGCTTTAGCCACCACCTCCACCTGCCAATCCAGACAGAGGCCCGGATCCAAAACCACCCCCAGTCTCTGAACCTGTTGGGCTATGGGAGGGCAGACCCCCCACTACCACCATGGGAGGGCACCCTCCTCTCCCTACCCACCACCATCAACTCCATCTTATCAGGATTGAGCTTCAGTCTGCTCTGCCGCATCCAATCCGCCACGACCTCCAAACATTGGGAAAGCAACAAGACAGCAGGGCCTGGGTCGGTTGAAAATGAGAGGTACAGCTGAGTATCATCAGCATATTGGTGACATCGCACCCAAACCCTCTCACGATCTCCCCCAGGGGCTGCAGATACATATTAAACAAAATCAGAGACAGGATTGAACCCTGTGGAACGCCACAGGTCAAAGCCCAGGAGCATGATATTTCAGCTCCCAGCACCACCCGCTGACTCTTCCCCGAGAGGAATGAGCGGAACCACCCAAGGACAGTCCTGTCCAGACCCCCCAGGTCTCTCAGCTATCTCAGCAGCAGCCCATGGTCCACGGTGTCAAAAGCAGTCGAGAGATCTAGCAGGATCAAGAAGTTATGTCACACATGTACAGAACGCCATTTTGGACATTTATTATTAATTATTATTATTATTTTATTTTATTTATTATAAACATTTATATAGCACCGGTCATGTACCCGGCGCTGCACAGAACATAGAAATAGATGTGGTCCCTGCCTGTGGCTTACAATCTAAAAGACAAAGGGGGGGAGACAGGGAGAGGGGACAGTGGGAGAGACAGGGGAGAAGACAAACAAACATTCAAGTGGATGCGAAGTCTCAGGTGCACGTGCTTGACTTATTACAATCAGGTTGGTTGCAGCAGTCTGCAGAGGAGGGCATGTGTTGGACAGTCTCCAAAATTGACAAAAAAGCCCCAGAAATTCATAAAATATTTAAATGTGTTCCCACAGTACTTATCATTGTGAATGATGTTGGTGTGGTGTGTGAGGGGGTCTGGGAAGACTGGAGCCAGGGGGTGGTGGTGATGTGCTTGGGGAGGGGCGGCAGCAGTGCTGCTGCTGCTGCCGCCGCCGCCACCACCACCACCACTAGAAGTGAAGAGTGGGTGTTTATCTGGCTGGCCCAGAGCTGTGGGGATGCAGCAGAGGCCAAGTCTATGTCTTGCTGCATCTAACTGGAGAAGGAAGGCAGCTGCTATCACTTGGAGTAGCTCAGGAGAAGCAGAAGATATCAGCTCTGAGATGCAGTTCCCTCTGCGCCCTCTCTAGCAGCTGTGTTAACCAAGAAACCTGCTGCGAGTGCTGCCATCACTGCCACTGCCGGAGCTGGTGTTGTCTATCCATCCAGTAAGAAGCAGACACTGGAGTGAGGCCGTATCCTGGCTCAGGGCTACAGGTGGGCTGGGTGGGGCTGGGCAGTGTGGGGATGGAGGGGGGGAAGAGGAAGAGGGGAGGGTCATATCCTCAGAGGAGTCACTGGCCAGGCTTAGGGTTGCTCTCCAAGGCAAGTGACAGGTGCAGACGGGGTGTGTTCCACACTAATCCCACTCATGCTCCCACTATTGCCTATGCTGTGGCTGTCAGAGCAGCAAAAATGGAGTTTTTTGCTACCCTGATTGCATCTGTGAAGTCCCGTTCAATGGAGCTTTTCTGGGTGGTGAGGGGGCTGGTCAATCTGGCCTCCCTCCACCTGGAACTGGAATCTTCCAGTGCCTGCTGCGACATGTTTGACTACTTAGTAGATAAAATTGCTCAGATTCACCATGATGTCGATTCTGCATTTATGACAATAGGAGAACCAGAGGCCCACCTTCTTTGGCTTCATGGGATCTGTTTCAGTGGGTGATGCCCGCCATTGTGGAAGATGTTCTGGGGGCTGTTAGAGCCATGTTTTGTGAACTTGCCCCATGCTCATCCTGGATGGTTAAGGCCAGCTGGGAAAAGTTGGAGCCGTTGCTGGTGGGTATGATCAATGCCTCCCTTCGGGAGGGCAGGGTACCGGACTGCCTCAAGGAGGTGGTGGTGTGACTCCTGCTCAAAAACCCATCACTTTACGTTGACTCCCTCGCTAGTTATCAGCCAGTTTCCAACCTTCCCTTTTTAGGGAAGGTTATTGAGCAGGTTGTGGCTCACAGCTGCAGGAGCATCTGAACAGCACCGGCTTTCTTGATCCCTCGCAGTTCGGCTTTTGTCCGGGTTATTGTACCGAGACTGCATTAGTGGCTTTGGTTGACGACCTCCGCCGGGAATTGGGCCAGGGTCAGTCGACCCTGTTAATCCTATTAGATCTGTTGGCTGCATTTGATACTGTTGACCACGAGATGTTGGTGACCCGCTTGCGGCCTATGCTGGGGTAGGAGGAACTGTTCTGGAATGTTTCTGCTCTTTCCTGGCCAGGAGAACCCAGCAGGTGGTGCTCGAGGATTGTTCTTCATCTCCCTGGGAACTCTCGTGTGGAGTCCCACAAGGTTACATTCTGTCCCCACTCCTGTTCAACGTGTATGTATAGCATCTGGGCAAGGTTGTGAGATGGTTTGGGGTGTGTTGTCATCAGTATGCTGATGACACCCAGCTCTACCTCTCTTTTTCATCTGATCCAGACCCTGAAGTCTTGGTGCTTACCCGATGTCTGGCAGCTGTGGGGGATGAGGACGAGCTGACTGAAGCTAAATCCTGACAAGAGCGAGGTGATGCTGGTAGGGAGGATGGTGGGTGTGATGCCCCCCATCATTGATGGGGTTCTTTCCCTGCTGGTCTCCCAGGTTTGGAGTCTGGGGGTGCTGCTTGATCTGCAGCTCTGCCTGGTTTGCTGTGGGAAAGAGTGCTTTTCGCCAGTTACATCTGGTGCGGCGGCTTCAGCCGTATATCTTGGACTCCGACCTGGCTGCCATCATCCATGCCTTCATCACCTCAAGATTGGACTATTGTAATACACTTTATGTGGGGCTACCGTTGGTGACAGTCTGGAGACTGCAGCTAGTGCAGAATGCGACCACCCATCTCTTTACGGGGACGGGTTGCCACGAGCACATTACACCGCTGCTCTGTGCTCTGCGCTGGTTTCCTATAGTCTTCTGGGCCCAATTCAAGGTGTTGGTACTTACCTATAAAGCCCTAAAAGGTCTAGGCTCTGCCTATCCACGGGATCACCTCACTCTCCGTGTCCTGGATCGATGCCTGCAGTCTGCTAGGAGCGCCCTTCTTGATGTCCCCTGAGTGATCCAGGGAGCTATGATGGAGGGGGTGTTCTTGGTAGCTGCACCTGGGCTGTGGAATTCCCTTCCGGCGGAGGCCTGATTGATCCTGGACCTTGCCTCATTTTGACGTCAGTGCAAGACCTGGTTGTTCCACCAGGCTTTTGGTGAGGGAGCTGGGTGAAGGGTGGGTGGTATGTGGGGTACAGAGGGAGGTTTTTTTTGTATTTTATGCTGTCCCCCTTTTGAGTTGTTTTCTGGATTTTATATATGTTCATGGTTTTTTTAAATGAGCTGCATGAGCAGGAGAGGCGGGATAAAAATGTTGTAAATAAATAATGGTTTGGGGGTTAATTGGACATGAAGCAGGGTTTCACGCTGCTGATAGTTGTGGTGACAGCACCCCCACCCCCCGCTTAGCCAGATCAGTGTCACATTTGTGATTGACCTCCCCCTTCCCCTACACCACGCCACCTGAGCAGGAGGATGGGGCAATGGGGGTGTGTGTCATTTTATTATTGAATTGACCCTGTTACTTCACAGAAGCCACCTGGCTCCTTCTCCCTCACCCTCTCCCTGCTTTCTCCAGAGGCAGGGGAAGGGAAAGTGCTCACCAGCTGCAATCTTCCCCTGGGATCAGAGTCAGTATCTCCCAGTCTGACACTGGGACTGTCCTGCCATCACCCATTGCATTGCTGCTGGCCTCTCTCAGGTCCAGCAACACCGATGGTGAGTGATGGGGCGTGGGACAACTCCTCCTGGGTTGATCTCTTCCTGTTCAGTATTAATAGAAATCAAAGTGCTAGGTACAGTCAGGCTGCTGCCAGTTAACCTGTCTGAATATGACCTGTGAATGAGGATAGAATGGACAGTGGCTGCTGCTATGGATTTGTATTAATTACACTGCATGTCTCAGCACGTCTATTTCCTACTCCCAGTTTTGCTTCAACAGGTTATTATAATGAAAGTGGGGGAGAGGGGCAGAATAAAAACTTCTTGAGTCACTGCAGCTTGCAGGAGGAAGATGGAGCTGCCTTCTCCAGTTTTCTGTGCGAAGGTGTAAGGAGCTGGGGGTGGGGTGGGCGTAGTCCAGTTAACTGGGCACTGAGCAGTGCAAACAGGGTTTCTTCAAACAGTGAGTGTGTTGTTTTTGTTAAAAAAAATCTTGTGATAAAACATAGGTGGCTGCTTTGCGCACAGGAGCTTGCAGTTGCACGGAAAAGCTTCATGTTTCTACCTAGAGGGTCTCTTTTGTGTGTCTGGTTCCCAGTGCCAAGTTAGGCCCAGCACACTTAGACAGAAAGGCTGTGCTGGTAGATGTGTTTGTGTGAACTGACATTGTTTTGAGAATGAGGTTAGTCACTGTGATTAGAGGGTGCCCTTTCGTGGCGTGTTTTCAGACATGACGTTAACCCCAGTTTAACCACACTTGAAATTTCTTATGTATGTTGCAGGGCTGCATAGGTGCCCAATACAGCCCTGAAACATGCATAAGAAACATTAGTGTGGTTAAACTGGGGTTAGTGTCATGTCTGAAAACACCCTTAAAATGAAAAGTGAAGGCCGTGTTTTCCTCATTTGTTGGGATCCCCCCACCCAAAGAAACTACTACTATATTGCTGTATACATTCAAAATATGACAATAACATTTACCTAGGAAAGATGCCTAATGCAATGATTATTCTTTTTTATGTCCATTATTTTGTAGTCCTAGCTAATTCAGTACAAACAGAAGTTTCCAAGTATGTCGCTATTTAAAAAAAAAATTGATGTTATTTAGGTTATCTGTTAACTTAATTAAGTACATATGTTTATAGGTTTAGATAGGTTAGATTTGGCAATTAAAAATAAATAAATTGTAAAAATATTTTTAAAATATTTTTTATATTAAAATAATTTTAAAAAATCTTATTTATGTTAATTAGGTTATAGGTTATGATAGGTTAGATTAAGTAAAAAAATAAAACATGTAAAAAAATCAATAAATCTATAGTAAAAAAGTTATCAACATTAAAAAACACCTTATTTTTGTATCATTCTGGGTGCCTTTTAATGGGTATTTTCAGATGTTACGAGATCACAGTCAACCACAATGAACCACGGTCAATCCTGCGGCGGGGTCAAAGCACCCTGAATGTCTGTTTCGGGGGCACCAGATGTTCACCACAGTCAATCCCCACCAGGGGTCGAAAATAACCATGCTTCCGGAGCTCCGGCCTGGACCATCTCTGGAAGCGTGGTCAAAGTGATTCCCACCGGGAAACAAAAAAAAGTAATGACTAAACGGCAACCACTGGCCAGAATCAAGCAACATGATTCCCAGCCGGGGACGAAGCACGCAGCGTCGCTGCCAGGCAACGAGCAACAACACAGGCCGGGGAGGGAGATTTAAAGGGTACGCAGCAGCAGCCGGGATGAGCTGCCCCGGCGCCTTCTGGGTGCTTTGACCACGGCCCGGCCTGGGAATCGGCGTAACATCTGTTGTGCTGCCTCGGGCCGTGGTCTGCTGGTCCAATTCCCTTCTGGAGAAGGCAGCTCCATCTTCCTCACATCTGTTTGGGGCCTCTCTTGCCCACGGGGGTTGGTTAGCCGGTTCGCCACTGCTGGGAATCCACTGTGGTGAATTGGGCGCCCATAACATCTTAAATCACCCAATGAAACTATGGTTGGTAGTGTTGTGTGGGGGGTGAGGAGGGGAATTTAGTTTAGTCTCCTTTTTCAGTTTAATTGAGGAGTTAAGGGTCTTACAAATTCAACTACGCTCCAAAAAGCATGGACATTGTCAGTTAAAGGGAGTTAACCACTTTGCCTTGGTCTTTCAGTCCCAATCCTCTTCGTTTGCAAGTTTGGGGCAACACTGAAGCTGGGGACAGCAAGCTCCTTCCTGTCCCAATGGACTTGATCCCGGCTTCCACTGTAGCCAGAATTTCTGCTCCTCACCCCTGGGTGACTCTGAGCTTTGTTCCTCCATATAGAACCTCCCAGCATCTGGCTACTAATTGCCCAGACACACACTGCTCCCCACCCTTGTCTTCCCCAGTCTCGTCTTCTAGTACACATCTCCTACCCATTAACCTTGTTCCCCACAAATGCACCCCTCCCCCATATTTGGATATCCCATTGTTCCCAATTCAACTGAAAGCACATATGAAAAACATACATACACAAAATGACTGTCCCCTAAACCTTGTCCCAGAATACACATCACCCATCTCTCGGCCTTCTCCCACGCCCACCCATATATGGCCACTATTTTGATAAAGGGCAGCCAGTCTGCAGAGCGACGCTGTCAGCACCATTTTGGAAAAAGGCTGTGCCTGTGCAGACTGGCCTGGTGGCCATTTGTGTATGCACTTTTGCTTTTAAAGCAAGATTCTCATGAGATTCTCGCACTATTAATGAGATCTTGAGATCTCGCTCATGGTTCTTGATTCTTGCGAGGATCAAAACAGATTCTCGTTTCAGCCTCAGTCCTGACTAGGGCTGGAAGAAAAGCCCTTTTTGTTTTCATGAGATATCGCATTAAAAAATAATGAAAATTACTGCGAATGTGCAAAATGGCCATTGGTCCATTCTGCTCATGTGCAACCCTTTTCCAATTTGGTGCCAGACGTGTCCCCACCATTTTTGAAAAGGGCAGCCGGTAATGCGGTGTTCTCGTGTGATAAAAGGGGATCAGTGCATTCTCACGGGCACAGTGCCATCCCCACATTTACAGAGCTGTGATCACGATTGTGCAAGTTCCCACCACTCCCATGTAACATTGGAAAGCAGCCTTATAAACAGATCTGATCCACACACTAAGACCGCTTTTAGACGATCCCGCTGACAAGCGGGATCGTTCAGAGGCGGGATCGGGCACCCGCCTTTCTCTCTACGCCGGGTCTGATGCTCAGAAGAGCATCAGACCCGGCGTAGAGACTCAGTACGCATGCGTGCCCTTCTTCGCATGCGCACTCAGCAAAATACCCCGTGAAGCCGGCACAGCGGCGATCCGCGTCGGACGGGGCAGGATTGCCTGCCCGGTCTGACGCGGGGAAGAGCCGCCTTAATTGTAAGTTTTTAATTTAAACGAGCACAAAGAAACGCGGCTGATCAAAGGATCAGCCGCGTTTCTTGTCTCGTTTAAAAGCGCCCTAAGTGACCAACCAGGCAAGATTTTGTTTTGCTGTTTTGTACAGCAAGCCGTCAACGATTTCCATATTTACATCTCAAACTGTAACTGTGAGAGGGGTGAGGTAGTAAGTGCAAATAAATAAATAAACTGTAAGCATCCTCCACTGTCATCAGTGACTCAGCTCTCATTGACTTTAGTGGTGGAGGGATGCATCCTAAATAAATGTCCCATTTCCTATATCATCTCAGGAATAGGGCCCTCTGTTTAAGATAGAGTATGACACAAATGCAACCCAGGCACAATATCTAAAAATGAAAACACATAACATTTGACCAACTTTTAGAAAACAATTTGGTTTTTTTATTTTGAAGCTGCTCTGTCAGCCCTGTCATCTAAACCATTGTTGCTGGAAATAAGATTAAATCAGTGTAACTTTAATGAGATGTCTTCAATGAAATACATGAAATAATTATTTCTCATTGACATTCTTGGAACTTGGGCCCTAAAAGAGGATGCCATTGGGTACTTTCAGACATGACGCTAACCACCCTTTAACCACCCTTGGTGGTTGTTTATGCATGTTGTGGGGCTGCATAGGGCACCAATACAGCCCTGCAACATGCATAAATAACCACCAAGGGTGGTTAAAGGGTGGTTAGCGTCATGTCTGAAAGTACTCATTGTTTTAAGTGCATACATTGCATCAGTTATGAATTACACTTACTCGGGATTCAGAGAAGTTACATGGTCCTCTCTGTTTAATACATCCAAGGGTTTTCTGATGATCTACAGACCATCAATACCAGATGCAAACTCACTGGAAGAATCAATGTACCATCTGTCTAGCATATGTTCTAGAATATAAAGGAAGAGACACTTTGGGAGCCCACATTACAAAATTCTGTACCTTGTGTCATCTTCAAGCCAGCAATAAAGGATTTTGCGCCCTGACATGCACGAGTGAAGCCATGACAGGTCCCCGTTCGCACTGGTTCTTTTCCTGTCAGCCGGCTCCATCGCGCTGCTGCATCTTCCCTGGCCCCTCCCTCGGCCGCCACCACCGCCACAGATGAGAATGCAGCTTAAGAGATTCTTCTCAGTTTTATTGGGCTGCTAAGAAGTTAGTGCCTGTTTCTGATTGTGATAACCTTGCCATGATGTTATGAACAAGTTGCTGTTCTACTACCACTACATATCGTTTCTATAGCACATATCGTTTCTATAGGCATACACAGTGCTTTACAGTCATAGATTTTCAGAGACAGGGGAGTCCCTGGCCAGTTGCCCCTCTCTGTACCTTTTTTAGTTCTACTGTCGTTTTTGGTATGGGGAGACTAGAACTGCACACAGTGTTATAAGTGTGGTCGTACCATAGATTTATTTCGAGGCATTATGACATTTTCAGCTTTAATCTCTATCCCTTTCTGAATGATTCCTAACATTGTTTGCCTTTTTGATGGCTGCTGCACACTGAGCTGAGAACTTCAATATATTGTCCACAGTGACTCCAGCAGAGGTGTGCACCAGAGGCCCATGTCATTTTTTTTTGTTTTGTTTTTTAAATCTGTCATCTTCGTTTTCATAAAAATCAAATTTTCGTTTTCGTTTTTGCTTTAGTTTTTGTTTTCCATTGGTTTCAATGGAAAACACATGTTCGGCTGTAACTTTTTTGTTTTTCATTATATTCGGCTGACACCTGGAGAGATTATAATTCCAATGGAAGGCATTAAATGTCCCAATGTCCCAAAAGATTGGATACAGGAATCCAATTTTATAAGCATTTGAATTATTTTGCAAAAATCTTCATATACATTCTTAGATGTAACTTCTTTGTCTCACATTTAATGTAGATGGAACTTGGCAAGTTTACACCCCTTCACATATGTACTATCTTTGCCAACTTTCAGAAGAATTGGACAAAGGGTCCTGGTAATATAAGCAATTAACTTATAAAGGTATATCTGACTGTAACTTCTTTGTAGTCCAACCAGTGTACAAGTATTTTGGCAGAGCTGTATATCACACTTTCACAATCATTTCTGCCAGATATTGGACAGATGTGATAAAGGGTCCCAATTTTATATGCCTGCACAACATATGCAGAGAAGGAGCCTATGCCAGAGATTCTCTTACGTGTCACTGTGGTATAAGATCGGTTTGTGATGTCAATTGGCCAGCAGAAATGTCAACCAAATCTCCTTTCTCTGCTGAGTGACCATCACAACATCTGTCCCCCATTTGTTACTTAGAAGTCAGAAGCATCTGTTTAGGAAAGAAACAATAGAGATTCTCTTATGTCCTCTGCCACAGTGCTGCAGAATGTGATTGTGATGATGATTGGCCAGCCTGGATGTGTAAACTATGTCTCCTGATTTCTGGGATGCTATCCCCGAAGTCCCAGTTATGTTCCTTCTATGCCCGCTTGGGGACCACCCCCTATGCCTGCCTCAAGGCCACTACCGATTGGTCCTGTAAAGCTGGAAGCATGCAGTAATTGGCCAGTGAATGTGTCTGTCAGTCTTTTGGGTTGCTCCACATCCTCCCTCCTACAGCATCCCTCCCCCTGCCATGCCAGGTGCCTGCCTCTGACTGGCACTGCATGTGCTGCTATTTATCTGCATAATGGTCTTCAAGGGGACAACTTCAATTGCTTATAAAATTGGGTCCCTTTATCAAATTGTCCTGTAGTTTGGCAGAGA
>QEPC01001035.1:1620185-1640003 GCA_003113815.1 Sphenodon punctatus | reverse complement strand
CCTGCACAACATATGCAGAGAAGGAGCCTATGCCAGAGATTCTCTTACGTGTCACTGTGGTATAAGATCGGTTTGTGATGTCAATTGGCCAGCAGAAATGTCAACCAAATCTCCTTTCTCTGCTGAGTGACCATCACAACATCTGTCCCCCATTTGTTACTTAGAAGTCAGAAGCATCTGTTTAGGAAAGAAACAATAGAGATTCTCTTATGTCCTCTGCCACAGTGCTGCAGAATGTGATTGTGATGATGATTGGCCAGCCTGGATGTGTAAACTATGTCTCCTGATTTCTGGGATGCTATCCCCGAAGTCCCAGTTATGTTCCTTCTATGCCCGCTTGGGGACCACCCCCTATGCCTGCCTCAAGGCCACTACCGATTGGTCCTGTAAAGCTGGAAGCATGCAGTAATTGGCCAGTGAATGTGTCTGTCAGTCTTTTGGGTTGCTCCACATCCTCCCTCCTACAGCATCCCTCCCCCTGCCATGCCAGGTGCCTGCCTCTGACTGGCACTGCATGTGCTGCTATTTATCTGCATAATGGTCTTCAAGGGGACAACTTCAATTGCTTATAAAATTGGGTCCCTTTATCAAATTGTCCTGTAGTTTGGCAGAGACGACAGGGAAGGTATGCAATATCTTCCTGCCAAATGTCCTGTAAACAGGATGGAATATAAATGTTACAGCTGGAAATGTATTTTCAAGTTAATGTCTTATGCCATCGGGACCCTTTATCCAATCTTTCTGAAAATTGGCAGGAGTGTTAAGCTTGTGGAGGGACATAATATTCACAGGCTTCATGTAAAGTGGATGGAAGAAAAAGAAGGAGCTTTTCTTAAAATCACAACATTCAATTGCTTCTAAAATCAGTTCCCCTTATCTAATCTTTTCGAACTCTGGTACACATAGTGCCCTTTGTTGGGGGTACAATCTCCCCAAGTTTCATCAGAATTTAATGAGAAACAAAAAAGGTATAGCTGGAAATACGTTTTTCAGTTTTTTCCCTTTTATATAAAAAACAAAATGTCATTTTTGTTTCTATTTTCATTATTATTATTGTCATTTTCGTTATTGCAATAACTATAACAAATATGACAATTTTAATTATCGTGATTGTAATAACGAAAACGATATGCACACCCCTAGACTTCAAGATCCTTTTCTTGAGCTGTGTATACATATAGTTTGGGTTATTTTTCCCTATGTGCATCACTTTGCACTTGTCCGTGTAAATTTTAATCTACTACTTAGATACCCAGTCTTTCAAGGTCCTCCTGCATTTCTTCACAGTCCACTTGGGCTTTAACTACCTTGAATAACTTTGTGCCATCTGAAAATTTGATCACCTAATGCTTTACTCTCTTCTCCAGATCATTAAAGAATATTCTATGCTCAAAAAATATCCTAGTTTAAGAAAGTAGTTAAGGCTGTTACGTATTTAACTCTGCATCAAAAGGCATGGAAATTGTTAGCTAAGGCTCCTGCCTTGTGTGCCATGTAAGCAGTAAAGACAATGGGCATTTTTAGACACACGTTAAAGTTCCGGATGTTTCAAGCTTCTGGGTTTACAAGTCCACAAGTAAGTTCCGGATTCATTTTTCACACACACACTGCCCTGAAGCAGTTCCTGGATGTATTCTTCACACAAACACTGCCCTGAGGCAGCCTAAAGTAGCCGCTAGAGGTGGAACCCCGGGCCCATTACCGGCTACCGGATTTACCGGTTACCGGTTCTCTGAAAACCGGATTCCCGGATTAAATCCGGTATACCGGTACCGGATTTATTTCATTGATTTCAATGGGGCGCTGTGTCCCCATTGAAATCAATGAAATAAATTAATTCCCTCCCCCTCCCCCTCCCAGGCTGCGCGGGTGGAAGGGGGGACACCCCCCACCCACCCTGCCCAGCTTGGATTTTTGTTTAAAAAAAGACTGAGAGGCGAGCCCACCCCCCAGCACCAGCGGCCGCAGCGTCCCCGCAGCCGCCGGTAAGTATGACCCGATCCCTGGGGGGGTGTTTAACACCCCACCAACTCCCCAGGGATCACCCCTACTAAAGTTCAGTGCGCTTACCTTGCGGAGCTCCGGCGGCGGCGGCGGCTGACGGTCCGGAGGCCTCAGCGCCGGCTGTGGCTGCTGGCGTCAGAGACGCTCTAGGCCTTCCGGGGAAACATGCATATTGTGCTCGCTTCCAACTTGGCCTCCATACAACCACACTTTCCCTTGGGCTTTCAGGAGGTGAAGACTGAATAGGAGAGAAAAGAGGGGGCTGAGGCTGAGGTGAATGGGGAGCAGGGCATTTGGGGATTAAAGAGGGGAGGGAGGAGTGTGGGTAACTGGAGTGACTGGGGGAAGGAAGAGGTGATTGGAGGCAAATGGGGGAGAGAGTGGGTATGTGGGGGGGCTTGGGATGAGTGGGGAAAGGTGTGGATGAGGGTTAATGGGGAGATGGGTGTTGTGGCTTGGGGGTCAATGGTGGAGGAAGGGGGCATTGGGGTTAATGGAGAGACAGGGATGTAGGGGGATGGGGTGAGGGGGTGTTTGGTAGTTAATGGGGGAAATATGTATGTGGGGGCTAGGGGTCAGTGGGGAGGGATGGGGTGTGGAGGGGCTGTAGGTCAGTGAGGGCTAATGGGAAGGGAGGGAATGAATTTGGGACTCTGTTGGGTGTGATTTTTTGTATGTTGGGTGGGAGGGGTGTCGACAGCTGGGGAGACTGTGGGGCCCCTTTCTCTTTGAGTCTAGAGTCTTTGGTTCAAAACCCAGAGAGGTGGAAACCAAGGGCATAACAAGACAGGCACGGGGCCCCTGGTTCTGACATAACCCTCCACAGTGACCCTGCACCCCCCCCATGCAGGCCCCCAAAATACTGACTTCCTGATGTTCTGACATCCAGGCCTTGATGTCCTGTTGCCTGCATCCAAATGAAAACAAAGACAGAAATCAGGACATCAAAGGGAAGTCCAGATGTTGGGTGGGTGATTGTTATGTGCAAGAGCAGTTTGTCCCGACTTCCTCCCAGTCAGATCAGAAGAATGTGTCTGGGTTCCTGGGAAGAGAAACAATCTCTCTTCCCCCGACCATCCCTCACCTTAAGCCCCCTGGTTCCATTTCTCCACTCACAAACCCACTTCCAGCACAGCATCCACTTTAAGCAGACGGATGCCCTTCCCTTCTGTAGTGCACTCAGGACAGTATGCTCTGCCCCATGAGACTCTAAGCAGCCATACTGTTGCCAGACAAAAGCTGGGGATTCCCTAGCAGGGGGGCTGACATGAGGGCAGGATGACAACATGATGTTCTACCCAGACAGTTAAACAGGGAGACTGGCTGCGGCATTCCAGCCATAGCTGAGAATATTCTCAGTAATGCTGTTCTTGACAACTGTTTCCACCAGTTTGCAGACACTGTGCAACCCTGCTGCAGTTTAGGGGTGTGCAATTTGTTTTAGTTAAATTAGTAACTAAAACAATTTTTTCTACATTCATTTTAGTCACAAATGTAACTAAAACAAAGCTAATTTTAAACAAAAGTCATTTTAAAAAGTCGTTTTTGTTTTGGCCCCATTGGACTCTATGACTGCTTTTAAACGAGCAGCTGCCTGTAGTGCATTTAAAAACGCGCTTTGTAAAAAATCGCATGGGGTTTACACGAGCCAGAAACTTGGCAGTGCCAGTCAGAGGGGATGAGGGAGGGAACCTGGGAGCCTATAACCCCCTGGGAGTGCTTGCTGCTTCTGTGCCCTCCTACTGCCTGACAGTCTCTCTCTCATATTCTGGGCTCCTGGGGTACTTGCTGAAAGGGAACAAGGGAGAAAAACCACAGTAAAATCCAAGCAAGCTGTCCTGCCAGGATGCGATTCCACAAATGCTTGTGGGGATGCTCCAGGTCCACTCTCTGATATTCTCTCTCTGATATTCTTCCACCTTGGGGCACTCTCTACAAGTTTGGGGATGGGAAACTTTCAGAGAACCAAAGTAAAACCACTATTTAAATGAATGTAAGACCTGAAAAGTGATGGCCATTGAAAATAATGAGGAACAAATTTCATTACTGAAACAAAGTTAAATTTTAAATGAAAACAAATACAGAACTAAACTTTTGAAACAAAAAGGAACCCAAAACAAAAACCAAGCTGGTCCCTTCTGCACAGTGCACACCCCTTACTGCAGTTCCAATTTCAGCAACATGGAAGAGTGGGAGCCCCAGACAGGATGAGAGAGTGGAATACAAATGAGATCACAACTAGGGCTGGGATGAGATAAGAGCACGTGTTCCCAGTCCAAAGGGAAATGCTGACCTTTAAGGAGTGCATGCAAATGTTGGTTGCTACTTTGTCAGTTTTCGGTGATTCTATGCTTCTGACATTTTTTCCCCATTTTTTTTGTCACTTTCTGGGACTTCTGTGACCGTTTTACAGGTTTTGCAGCACTTTTATGGCAATTTCCAGCACACTTCCCTGGTTCTTAGCTGGCAGGTTCCAACGTAAGCAGCATTCAATGAGGATTTGTGACTTTTCTGGATGTTTGTGCACTGCCACAAGTAAGGCACTCACTAACGGAGACTGGGCTTTTACTACCATTTTTTTCTCATCACTCCCCTGATGACAGTACGAGGATACCTGTGGGGCCACCAGGACTGCCTCAATAAGATGGCAGAGATGAATCTCTTTTGGGAAACAAGTAAGTAAGACTATAGGGAATATCAGTCAACTTAAGGAGAGTTTGTGGATCTCTATAAGGTTTGGACACTCAGAGACGTGCATAGCACCCTCGCAAAAGGGGATGTTTTCCACCCTAGTCGTATGGTAATGCAGAAGATGATAGGGAGTGCAAAAGACAAAGGTTTGACTGGGGGATTTATGCAAATCAAGAGGAATTTCCACAATAGAAATTCACAGTGGGTGAGACCCTGATTGTGCTGCTACCTGTCAGTACATCGCTGTGAGCCATAGGCCGTTTTTACACAGCCCCCGCAGAGTTTTTACTATAGGCACTCAATAAAGTATGTGATTTGCTCAATAAACTCAGCATTCTGCACATAACAAAAGGGTTAATTCCAGCCACCATGTGCTGGCAGGTATAAACCCAGGTATGAACCTCTGTGAATGGGGATAGCAGGCACAGGACTGCCTCCCAGAGTCAGACCCTGGAAGAAAGAAACAGCTAGTGCAGCTGCTTGTTCCCATGGCTAAACTGTGGCTGTGAGTCTTGACAGGGAGCAGGATACTGACAGGGGGTGGTTGTTGGTGGGCGGAGTGTGTGGGGAAAAACACCCTGCCTCTGTATTAGGTTTGTCACGCTAAAACTGTGAGTGGGGGCTGCATGGGGGCTGACAGAATGCAGAAGAAATGCATGCAGGGGGATGCCTATTCATTGGGCTCCACATGCTAAACTTGTGAGCACGGGGATGCACAGACTAAACCCAGACTCCTAGGGTTGTGGATATTGATTTCCTCCCCTTTTTGGCTAGGTATAATTTCATATTGCTCCAAGAGACCTGGGCTGTATCCGATTTGTCCTGTGTGGAGTTTACAGTGTACACATTACCGACTGCCCCCACAGCGGGACCTGGTAGGCCGAGTGGGGGTTTGGCGTTATTAGTCTTGCAGGACCAACAAGTAAAAATAAAATGCTGTGGTTCACTGGCCTCCAATTTTTGCCTTGTATTATTGTAGGTTTACGTCTGGACTAGAATTGTTGATAGGGAATGTTTGCCTCCCGCGTCATCCTTTTTTCCAGCTGACTTTTGGTCTAAGATAAATGAAGAATTATCAAGATGGTGTAGTATATTTCCGGGGGTGGTATTGCTGCTGGGGGGGATTTTAATATCAGACTGGGTGATTTGGCCCGAGTAGGATGGCAGCCGCAGCTTGATGATTCCGACTTTCTTCTCCCCAGGCGGGTGTCTAGTGACCAGGTAATTAGTTCAGGGGCGGGGCGGTTAAGGGATCTACAGGGGGAGTTTGGACTTGTGGTTTTGAATGGTTGTTCCCCGGCTGACCCTGAAGGGGCCTTCATATTCCACTCAACGTGTGGGTCCAGTATTATTGATTATTGTATGATACTGGAGAGTTTTTTTGTTAATGTTATGGAATTTTGCGTAATTCCTAGGTTCGAAACCATCCACTTTCCCCTCTCTTTATTATTGGTGGACCCGTTTAGCCGGGGGAGTTTGGATGGGGGGGTTGGAGGGTGGCAGGAGGGGAATGGAGGGAGGGTTAGTGCGGGTCAAGTGGAGCGATGAGTTGAAATCTACCTTCTTAGGCTTCACCAGTCAGGAAGGGGTAAAGGAGTTGGTGGAAGGGATGGTAAATGCTGAGGGAGACCTGCTGGGTAAATTTGATCAACTATTGGCCCTATTGGCTCCTCTGTTAGTTGCTAGGAAAGTGGTGGGCTGTCGAAAGGAGCAGGTACTCCCATGGTTCGATGACGAGTGCAGACGTTTACGGAGTAGGTTGTGCCGGTTGGCTAGGGAGGTGAGGGGGAACCCGTCCCTGGTCAATAGACAGGAACTCCTATCTACCCGTAGGAATGATCGCTTTTTGGTGGCATCTAGTAGGTTGGCCTTCCAGAAGGAAGTATGGGAGAGGTTGCTGGATGCAGCATTACAAAAGCACTCAAAACAGTTTGGGGACCGGATTTGACTTGACACACGTAAGAACAGGGGTGCATTAATACAGGCAGAGACCTGGGTGAAGTTTTATGCTGGAATTTTTTCCAGTAGTGGGGAGACTATTATTTCTCTGCCGGCTAGTGATTGCCTCCCCGACTGGCCGCTGGTCTCAAAGGAGGAGGTGTTATCTTTCATAGAGAAATTGAAACCAGGGAAGGCCCCGGGGGAGGATTTCGTTTCGCCTGAATTATTAAAATGTGACCCAGAATGGTGGGCTAATTTCTTGGCTCCATTATTTTCTGAAATTAATTCCACTGGAGTAATGCCTAAGTCTTGACATAAAGGAATTGTGTTTCCCATCTATAAGAAGGGTGATCCGTCCCAGCCCGGGAACTAGAGACCTATATGTCTCCTAAATATTATAGGGAAGCTCTATTCATGCTTCCTTCTGGAGAAGTTATTGGTATGGATGGATGAAAGTAAGATACTGGAGCCTGAACAGGTGGGGTTCCAGTGTGGGAAATCCACGCTGGACCAGGTCTTTGTCCTTTCCCTCCTATATAATAAATGCGTGAATCGCCTGGGGAAATGTTATCTATGTTTTATTGACTTATCCATGGCGTTTGATTCTATCAATAGAGAAAGGCTGTGGCTGAAGTTAAGGACGACGTCTATGCACCGTAGATTACTGTTTTTATTAATGAAGATCTACAGTAATAATTCAATCTG
Organism: Sphenodon punctatus; assembly: GCA_003113815.1. Taxonomy (NCBI): domain Eukaryota; kingdom Metazoa; phylum Chordata; class Lepidosauria; order Sphenodontia; family Sphenodontidae; genus Sphenodon; species Sphenodon punctatus. Next base: position 1,632,662 of record QEPC01001035.1, on the reverse strand, counting down.
CATCCATCCTGGTATAGCTGCTCCTCTTTCGGAGGAGATTCGGGTCTGTAGGGGGGTCAGGCAGGGGTGTCTATTGGCCCCAGCTCTGTTCAGTCTTTTTTTAAATGATGTAATCCCTTTCCTTAAGAATCTAGATACTCATGCCCCACAAGTTGGTTCCAGGAGGATCCCAGCCCTCCTGTACGCTGATGACACGGTGTTGATCTCCCAAACCCTTGTGGGGATAAGGAGGGCTATGCAGGGGTTTGGGGAGTATTGTGTGCAGGAGGGTTTAAAAATCAATTTTGGGAAAACCAAAATGATGGTTCTGGGGTGCAGGAGGCTGGGGAAATTACATCGTTGGACCATAGAGGGTATTGTAACGCCATAGCGCAAGTAAAATAATTTAAATACTTGGGCGTGATTATGTCAGCCTCATTGAGGGAAGCCTCATATGAGCGCAGTGATTGGACAATGTCAGAGCTCATTAGGTGCTATTCTGAAATATTTTTTCACGTGGGGGGGGGCGGAGACTGGTGCTGCTGGCCCTATGGCTTTTTAGGGCCAAAACGCTAGCCTTATGCCTTACCTGTGTGGGGCCTCCCTTTTTTGGATAAGCTGGAGTGGTGTCAGAATCAGTTCTTGCGTATGATTTTGGGAATTCCTCAGGGTACCCCTGTGGTATTGCTGTGGCAAGAAACAGGGAGTACTACAATTTGGTCGCGGGCATTAGTTTCAATCTTGAATTACTGGGTTAGGGTGGCTATGTTTCCCCCTCAGGATAACTCCTTGCTTGTTATGGTGGTAGAGGAAGGGCTTCTTGATCCTTGGTCAAGGCAGGTGGCGGCAGTGGTGAAATCCCTGGGGTTTTCTAGGGATGCTCTGGGGCATTGGGGTTTGGAGGGAGCGATGTCTGTGTTGAGGAGGAGAATAATGGACCAAGAACTCCAGAAAGAAATCGTGCTTTTGTCAAATCAGAGGATGGCACCTGAGTACCTCCCACCGAGTTTGGCAGGGGGGGAGTTTAGCTATTTATATCGGTGGCAGGACTCTAGACGGCGCAGAGCCTTTACTTGTTTTAGGTGCAATGTTTACCCGTCTGCAATATTGGAAGGAAGATGGCGGGGTATTCCGAGAGAGGAAAGATGCTGCCAGCTATGTGACCTTCTAGAAATGGATTCTAACTCTCATGTGCTGTTTTATTGTCTGGCACTTGCAGGTCCAAGACAAATGATCTTGGGTGAATACATCCCAGGTTTGGGGTGTGGTCTTTTTGACCATGAGGTATTAGGGAAAAAAACTGCTATGTAGTACTGATACGGCAATGGCAAGGGCCGTTGCCAGATTATGTCCAATTTTTATCAGGTTAAGGGCAGCCCATTTGGATGACCACCCTGATGAGTTGAATTGAGGGGTATGATTCTATGGGATTTAGCCCTGGTTGGGTGATTTTACTGTTGCTGCATGGTAGTGATTTGTCAACCATGGTCACAACCACAGGAGGAGGGTTTTATCTTAGTTGTATTTATATTGGACTATGAAATTTATGTCTTGGATGTATGATAAGGCCTTGTTGGCTATATTAAGTGGATACTCTTGTCCTGTTTAGTTTTATATTGTGTTGAGGGATGGTTCTGATTTAGAGAATTTATGGATTGTTATTGTATTATTAAGTGTATGTTTTTTGTATTTTATGTGTGGGGGGGGTATGGGTTTTGTTATGGCTATGGCGTAAACAATAAACTGATTTAACTTAATAAACCCAGACTCCAGTGGGCTATTGTCCAATTTGTTATTGCCCATAAAAGCTAGATGTGGTGGAGAACAACTGTGGGAGAGTTAAAGGCAAGTGGCACACCACTGACAATATTATTGTTCCTGTTGAACAGAGATACTGTGATTAGGAGGGTTATCTAATCTCTCAGGAGAAGCAGAAAAGCAGGTTGAAAGGATTTTTAGATAATTTAAAACCCTTTCTTTTCTAGATGACATAGATTTTTCTTGGAACATGATCCTTATACATGGAAGGCTACTGCATTTTTAGGGCAGGGGAGGACACTGTTTGCTTCTAGCCATATCGTGCGTTGAGTGGAGATTTTATGGGTATTTATGTGGATTTTAATATTTGTATTGCAATCATTTGGGAAATTTTTGTATAGATTGTAAGCCGCTGAGAAAATGATTGAATCTGCATGTGAAGGCTTAGCTGAGGAGGGCATAATCCTAGTTCAGCTCCAGCTGCCTTTGTGCCCAGCCTCTGACAAGTGGTGTTTTCTTATTATTACTATATAGAAAAAGAACTCCATCCCATAAAATATACCACTTGCCATGCAAATACTCACTGCTAAAATTCATTTTCCATAAGCCTTTGTGTAAGCAACATATGCGTGTTCTTGCAAAGCAAATGCAAAAACAAGGGTGAATGCAGCCAAGAATAAACTCATTTCTCTTTGGTTGTATTTGCACAGCTCTGAGACTATTTTCCTTCTTGGATGAATAGTAGGCTTCTGTGTTGTTGCCTTTCACTTCCTATTTTTGAGGCCAAATTATTTTTAGTGAGCATGCATCTTTTATGTGACTAAATTTTTTATTAGTCTAAATACAAAATATTTATGGTCCATTACATATTTACAAATCCCATTCATGAAAAAATAATGGTCAGTAATTCCTCAGGAATTATTTTAAAAAAAAATGTTTTGCTGCAACACCCTGCCCCCTGTGATAGAACCTCTCTCTCCTGGATGGAGAAGGAAGAGAGTCTCTAAATATGGTGAGCTGAGCAGTGACTCTGCATTCACCGTCTGCTTTAAGCTCTTGACAAGGCTCAACCAAATCTATGTAGGTTTAACCTTGTCTGTCACTTGTAGGCTAAAATCTTGCAAGCCTTTACTATCTCAAGGCAGGAAGTGAAAAATTAGTCACCAGCAACCCTCCTTCCCCCTGCAGTTCCTGCAGAGCTGCCAATAAACTCTGCAACAAACGATGTTGAGTGCACATAAGGGCTTCTTTACAGAAACACTCTGCAGTTATTACCCCTTAACTCACGTCAGCATAGCTTTTCTTCATAGAAACAGTTTTTCAAACAAAGCAGGGGATGGTACTTCCTGGTGTTTGTACTCCTTATTAAAGAGGAGTACATACCCATACCCAGAATAGCTTGATAACTCGTCATGTGAACAAGGAAAAGGTGTGTTAAGGCTCTTGACATCTGACACTGAACTGCTCACACAGCAACATTCCACTGAATAGTACATTCAATGTAGTTGGGCCCTACTTCAGTTATTCTCCTAAAGCATTCACATGGACCGAGTGCTAAACAGGTGTTATTCAGGAATACATAATCCCCTTTGGTGAGGTGAACACTTATCAGTGTGAGGGTGCTGACCATGGCTGCATTTCAGGTAGCGTGGAGACTGCTACAGTACTACTTTGGTTTATGCTGTTTGTATGAATGCTACTGAAGTAGAGTAGCAACTCTGATTAAATCAAGTACCTACTTCATTTTACCTCTATTTGTTCTAATGTGGCCACAGTCATTAGCTCCCTGGGTTGCCTCCCCCTGGGTAATTGCTCTGTATAGTGTGAACGCTTGCAAAGTGGATGATGATGATGATTATTATTAAAATAATAATAATAATAATAATAATAATTAACAATTAATTAATATTTTATTTATATGCCACCCTTCCCACAAGCCTCAGGGCAGCTTACACTCTATAAAACAAAACACAATAAAATGCATACAGTAAAAATGCCCATCCCTTCTCTCAAACTCCAGTCTCCACCAAACCCTCCCCAATAACCCACCCAAGTCCTATTTATCCCTGCCGGCCAAATAAAAAAAAGTTTTGCACTGCCTCTGGAAGATGCCCAGGCTCACGCAAACCTTCTGGGAAAGGGAGTTCCAAAAAAGGGTTCCTTCATGGCCCTTGTGGTTGGCCAGGGACGCCTAGCTCGAAGTCCCCCGGGTATGCCGGGTGGAGATGGCACAAAGGGCGCTCTCGGTGACCGCGCTTCGGCTGTGGAATTCCCTCCCGTTGGAGGCCTGCTTATTCCTGGACTTCCTCTCTTTCCGTAGATGTTGTAAAACCTGGCTGTTCCACCGGGCCTTTGGGGTGGGGGTGGGAGGTAGGTGGGGTGGGAGGGTTTTATTGCCTTGGAAATCAGTGTCCATTTTATATTGTATCTTAATTGTGTTGTAGTATTTTAGATGATTTTATTATTATTTTATTATTATGATGTATGCTGCCCTGAGCTGTCATTGTGCAGAAGGGAGCAGATTATAAATATTCATATAAATAAAATGGGTGCAGTGACTGAGAATACCTTCCCCTGCCCTACAGACAAGGATAACAGACGGAGCCTGCAGGAGGGCGTCCCGGCTGAATGACAATAGGTGCTGCAAAGGGGCATGGTAGGCTAGGCAGTCTTTCAGAAATGTGGGACCCAGACCATTTAGAGCTTTAAAAGTCAAAACCAGCACCTTGAATTGTGCCCAGAAAGCTATAGGCAGCCAGTGAGTGCAGGCTTCAGAACTCTGGTGTAATGTGCTCCCAGTGACTCGTCCTTGAAAGGAACCGAGCCACCGCATTCTGCATCAGCTGCAGCTTCCAAACAGCTATCAAGGGCAGCCCCGCATAGAGCACATTGCAGTAATCCAGCCCTGAGGTGGAAAGCATGGATGACAGTGGCCAGATCTGAATCAGAAATAAAAGCCTGCATCATATTGATGACCCCTCACCCCAAACCTCTGAATGACCTTGCCCAGTGCCTTCAGATACATATTGAACAAGAGGGGAGACAGAATAGAACCCTGCGGGACACCACATGGAAGGTCCTGAGGAGATGATGAGCAATCACCCTTCACCATCCACTGGGACCTCCCTGACAAGAAAGAGAAGAACCACTCAAGAGCAGCCCCGTGCATCCCCTCCAGGTCCTGCAGTCATGTCAACAACATCTCGTGATCATCTGTATCAAAGGCCACAGAAAGATCTAACAAAATCAACAAGGTAGAATTCCCCTTGTCCATCTCCAGGCTCTGGTCATTGACTAAAATCACGAGTGCAGCTTCCGTGCCATACCCAGGATTTAAATCTGACTGAAACAGGTCCAGGAATTCGAGAGCACTGAGATGTGCCTGGAGCTGTTGGTCAACCACCCGTTCAATAACCTCCCCTAAAAAGGGAAGGTTAGAGACAGGCCGATAGCTGGCTGGGGCATCAGCATCCAAAGATTGTTTCTCAAGCAGGGTCTGGACTACTGCAGTTTTAAGGGTGTCTGACGCCCTCCCCTCCTGAAGGGAGGCATTGACAACCCCAGTCAACAATGGCCCCAGTGTCTCCTGGCTGGCTTGCACCAGCTAGGATGATCAAGGATCTAATTCACAACTGGTTGCTCTCATCACCCCAAGCATCACCCTTGCATCAGTGGGCAATACCAGTTGAAACTGATGAAACAGTTGAAACCGATTCAGATAAACAGGACTAGACTGAGATTCCATAACACCCCTATTGTCACATATCCCCCATTATCACTGAAGTACGTTCTGGTAGAGGTAGGGAGGAAGAGAGTATTAGCCTGGTCATGGGCATGTAGACTTACATGGAACAAAGAGCCAGTCTAAGGTCTGAAATAATACCATAGCACAGCAGTGCCCACACTTGCCCTGCCAGAGATATACCCAAGTGCGATGTTGGCCTTTGGAGAGCTACCAGAGAACAGTCATCTACTGGTAGCACGGGGGTGTGGCCTGACCCTAATTTGCATGACCATGCCCCTCATTTGCATAGCCACAGCCCAGCTAGGCAGGGGTGTGGCTATGCAAATGAGGGGCATGAAGGCACAGGAGGAGAGGAAGAAACCCTGTCTCATGCACATCTCTCTCACACACACCGGTAGACACACACCTCACACCTCTCGTGCACACATGCAGGCAGATATACACACATGCAGACAGACACAGACACACCTCACACACATGTTCTTACCCCTGTCCGGTGGGGGCAGGCATTAGGCCGGGGCAGTGAGCAGGTGGCCATGTGCTGCCGGCAATGTGCCAGGGCAGCAAGCGTACAGGTGGCTGGGTGGCCAGGTGTGGAGACGGTAGTTCCCTCCCCCCTGCTGTTCGGTGGGGGCAGGCAGTGGGCCAGGGCAGCAGGCAGGTGAGGAGATAGCAGCCTGGGTGGCCCATAATGCAGCAGATGGTGGTGGCCTTGTGCATGCCTAGGGCATGCACACACTGGATGCCACCTTATTTGCTCTCTGGAGCATGCACAGACAGCAAATATGGTGGTGGCTGGTGTGTGCATGCTTCAGGTGTGCACAGGGAAGCAGGCAGCTGCTGCTACCTGAGGACAGGGCACCGCTGTCAGTCACCACCATATTTGCTGTCTGTGACTGACCGCTGTCAGTCAACCTATCAGTCACCATTGACTGTTTGAGCACCCCTGACATAGCAGCTGTAGGCTGTATCTCACCCAAATACTTAAGCATGTGTTTACTTTAAGCATGTAAGTAGCACTGTGATTTTTAGTGGGACTGTGGGCAGGATTAAAGGTAAGTAAGTATGCACCCAAGTGCTCTGCCATATATGGAGCTTGGTGTAGAACACTGGATAAGAATTGCAAATGTGCCTAGCAGCCACATCTTCAAACTGTTCTTCTAGCATAAGTCCATTAAAGTGGTTGGGGCTTGTGCCAGTGTAGTGCTTTTGAGGATGGGAGCTAAAGCAATTAGGAAAATTACTGAAACTAAAGTTCCTAAACCGCTTAAGAAAAATTTTACTTGTTGTTCTAAGGGTCTTTTAAAACAGGACAAATCCACCCATGCGCCCCCCTCACCCACTGTTCCGGCATCCAACTGCTCAAGTGATGGTGGTGTGTGGGGAGGCGCACGCCCATGACCTATCCAGCGGCCACTCATGGCCACACACGGAGCACTCCTGAAAAATCTGGAGTGCCCCATGCAGGCCAGGGTGGACACCTCTGTGGACGGGACCACCATGCTGGGAGGGAGCTGCTCATTTGTATCACTCCCAATGCACATTGAGTGCATGGGCACCCTACAGCTGTGCCACTCAGCGGCCATAGACCCCCCCGCCTCCCAAAGCATTTATTTAACAATACCCTAAAAGATTTAAACAAAGGCCATAAAAGACAAAGGCCGCTTTTAGATGAGCGGCGCGCGATTGCGCATCGCGATTGCGCATCGCGATTGCGTATATTTTGAAACATCTGCATGATGTAATTAGATGAGACAGAAGTGGGTTATTATGTGCATATTATGGCGGTTGCGCATTTTTAAAGTCCGCGATTTAAATAGCTCGATTGTGAGCTATCGATCGGAAGTTCCCCAGAAGGCCTAGAAAACGCTGAAGCCAGCAGCCACAGCCAGCGCTGAAGTCGCCGGACCGCCGCCTCTGCCACCGCCCGGAGCGCCAAAGGTAGGCGATCCCTGGGTGGGGAGGTAGGGTGATCCCTGGGGTGGGGTGTGTGTTAAACCACCCCCCATCCCACAGTACCACAGTGCCTACCTGCTGGTGCGGACTCTGGGTTGCCAGCGGCAGCTTGGAGCCCGCACTAGCAGGGACTTCGGGGAATTTTTTTTAAAAAAAAAATCCAGGCTGGGCAGAGTGGGTGGGGGTGTCCCCCCTTCCACCTGCGCAGCCTGGACTGGGGAGGGAAAGTATTTGGGGGGGGGTTTGTTTCTTTTTTTACATTGTGGCCGTTCATTTCAATGGCCGCAATGTAAAAAATCCAGCATGGGGATCCAGTACCGGTACCCCCAAATATCGGAGTAATCCGATACTGCCGGTACACCAAAATACCGGCAGTATCAGATACCGGATGATCCGAACTTCCCACCCCTAAGCACTGCTATCAAAGAACAAAGAAAGGTAACACCCACGCAGGAGGGAGCTGTGTTCTGGGATCAAGATGAATACTAAAAAAGGTAGAAGTGTGAATGTGTTTGTGAGAAATGATTTGTTAACATGATGAAAGGGACTGTCACTGTTTCCATTTGTGATCCTCTGAGTGTCTTTAAAACTAAAACTTTAGAGCCAAAGTCAGTGCACACATTTGAGAATTATGACTTTTTAATAGGCTGAGTTTCACTTTGAGAATTAGTCCTATACATACAAATGTTTGTACACACTCCAGAGCCTGTCACACAGACATCCTTTTTTTCCCAGCTCAGCCCCAAAGTTAGACAGTGAGCTATTACAAAATTGCATAACACATGCAAATTTATGTAAATCAGGGGTGGCATGAAGTATACCTATTTCGCTCTGTCAAATGTTTGGAGAGTATATTTTCAGTCCCTAAGGTTAGGGACTGAATCCATGGGCCAGATCCAGGAATTGGAAAGGAGTCAAATTAAAAATAAGCTATGGGCTAGATTTGGCCCACATGCCACAGGCTCTTCACTTCTGTTTTATTCTGCTGAAAGAAAGTATAGAAACCCAATTAGAACTCACTACCTAGTGTAATCAACTAGCAAACCTTACATTCTTCTCTTGCCCCCATTCATCATATGTTGCACCGGTTGGTAGAGTCACATCAGGGATGCATTTGATACATTTCATTTTAAGTAATAAAAGGCACAATTTTACAGCAATATCTGCAGGTTTTTTGACATTGGCATAGTCCCTTAGTTATAGACATACATACAAGAATCCGCATTCTGTTTTGAATTGCCACTCTGCTTACTGTTTTTACAGAATGGTTGATATATGCCCCTCAAGTTTCAAAGGAGAAGAAAGGTTGCAAACTTGATTTTGTGACACCCCGGATAAAAAAAACCCAAAACCTTTATTACCCTTGTTCATCCTGAGATAGTGTTAGCTTCTGTAAGCTAGTGGTATTTTGTGTGTGTGTGTGTGTGTGTGTGTGTTAAATTTTCCATTGAGGGCATCTCTTACCGCCTATCCCTGTTGGCCTCTTAAAATATTCATTATCTAGAAGTAATGCTACAAAATGTTTATCATTACGCACTGTAGACATATACAAACCTGGTAACAAATTGAAGTGTCCTGGAGAAAGCAGTAAAAAGCATCTCTACATATACAGCTTTAAATGAAATAAACTTCCTTTATCACTCACAGTATAATGCTTTCAATACTCATATGAACATTTTGGTCAGCTGTACCTTATAGCCCTAGAGGACTTGCATTTTTTTTAACATCAGCATATGGTACAGTGAATTGCTACAATACTGCCCTTGAGGAAAATAGCTTAATGTTTTTAAAATACCATTTTAAGAATGGCAATATAGTCATCTCCCTGAGTATATGCTTGTAGCACAAAACTCAAACAGATTTTATTTTCTATTTTAAAATCTACATTAGACTATGACTATCAGACTTTGATGCACTTGGTTTATATTCAGACGGAGGTTAGGGGTGCCATGTGTATCTGTGTTATATACCAGTGATATTTACCCTGAAGGCTATTACAGCTTTCCTTGACTTTTCACCTATTGTATAAGAGGCTGGAAAGGAAATTGTTTCATGAATCCTGCACTGATAAGAACTTCACTGAAAGTCCCTGCCACTAAGATTAACACATTAGAGTTGAATTTGGGTGCATGGTGCAGCATTAAAACTTGAAAGAAAGAATTCTTCATCTTAATCGCACTAAGCGCCTGGAATTGTAATATTACTGTCTAAGGCCCTGGGAACTGCAAAGATTACAACACATGCTTAAACTTTACACACTATGAGCAATCTTGTTGACTTTAGTGGAATTGCTCAACATTGTCAGTGTTGCCAGTGTTTGTGGATTTATGGCAAATCTTGAAAATGTAGGTATTTTCTTAAAAGCCAAGCTACTGAAACAAAAAGAAGTTCGGGTTCCTTGTTTTTACCTTCTACACATTGGGTATTTTCAGACGTTATGAGATCACAGTCAACCATAGTGAACCACAGTCAATCCCACGGCGGGGCCAAAGCGCCCTGGACGTCTGTTCAGCGGCCGCCAGATGTTAACCACAGTCAATCCCCAACAGGGGTCAAAAGCAATCACGCTTCTGGAGCTCCGACCCGGACCATCGACGAAAGCATGGTCAAAGCTGTTCCCAACAGGAAACAAAAAAAAGGAACGTCCGAACGACAACCACTGGCTGGAATCAACCAAACCAATTCCCAGCTGGGGACAAAGCACGCAACGTCGCTGCCAGGCAACCAGAAACAACACAGGCCGTGGAGGGAGATTTAAAGGGCATACAGCAGCAGGGAAACGTGGCGGAATGGAGCGAGGCAGAAGGGAGAGGAGAGCGGTGGGTGAGAGAGCAAGGGAGGAGGTGCAGGCAGGGGAGGAGGAGGTTGTGCTGCACACGGGGGAGGTGGAGGGACAGAAGCAGCAGCAGCAGGAGCAGCAGCAGCTGAGATGGGCCGTCCTGGGGACACCGACCAGGCCAGGGGAGGAGGCACCCCGGAAATGGGTACGGGGACTGAAGGGGACGGTACAGGGGCACCCAGAGGGGAGGTCCGGCCGGCCGGCAGGAGATGGGGACAGGCTGTGGGACAGGGGCAGAACAGCAACCAACCCCACCCCCATGTCCCGCAGACATGGAAACGGGCCCGGGAGTCCAAGCCCCCGGAGGAGACGGGCGCAGCCCAGGCGGAGAGGAGGAGGAGGAGGAGGAGGAGGAGGAACCGGAGGGACTACGGGGGAGACGGCCCTACCACAGAGGGGGGCAATGAGGCCTCAGGGAGACCCAGGACTTTATCCACATCTGGGGGACCCTGGAGCATCAACTGGAGCTCACGCTCAATCAGCACAATGAACACGTGTTCTGGGAGATCATGCGGAAAATGGAGGCAGCGGATCATTCAGAACCATGGCACAGTGCTGATCAAAGGTCAAGGAGCTCAAGAGGGGGTACAAGGCCATTTATGTCAACAACTTGTGTTCCGGGCATGGAGCCCAGACCGCCCCCTACTATGATGCCCTGGACTGCATACTGCACTTGAAGGACTCAATAGTAGCCCACACCTTGTGGGGAGCACCGTGGTCCAGAGCATGGCATGGGCCGATGCACCCCCTCCCCTCACCACCCACCAAGAAGGCACCGGCTCCAGGGCCCCCAACCCCCTGGAGGAATGCCCAGGGACCTTGGGGACCAACAGGCCCCCCCAAGCACAAGTCCGGAGAGCCCCCACCCCCTGGTAAGGCAGGACAACTCCGAGGCCGGCACACTGGTCACCCTCAACCAGTGGTCAATGGGGGACCCCAGCTACATGGAGGGGCCAGCCTCGGAGGCATCAAAGACAGACATTGAGGGTTAGCGAGCAGGTGGGAGGGGAGACGTACCAGGGGCAGGGGGGAGGAGGGGGCCCAACCAGGGGGCAGGCCATGTTGACCCCAGACACTCCAGGCCACTGAACAGGGGCCCAGAGGACTGCCTGGGCACACCTACAGCCCTCCTCCACCCATTCTCCCATATCCCCACAGGGCCCGACCCGGCCCAGCCCAGCACCAGAGACAGGAGGTCGAGGAGGCTGGTGTGGAACAGCCTCAGGAGCAGCCGGAGGGCCCAGGTGAGGCACACTGGCAAGGAGGGGGGGCCCAGGGAGGCCGGGAGGGGGACCCGGGTTATGGGGGGTGGGGGTGGGTCAGGGCACTGGGGAAATCCGGGGGGCAGCTGCCAACCCGGGGGGGCCCACACACACCCAGCCATGTCCCCGGACAATGGGTGGCCAGCCAGGGTGGCTAACCACCACTGTCTGTATACTCTACAGGGCAGCTTGAGGGGCCCCAGCAACCCAGGGCCATCCCCCAGCACAATGGATGAGGGAGCACCGGGCATGGGTAAGACGCTGGAGGGAGGACCAGGCAGAGGACATAGTCTGCTCCACCACAGAACATGGGGAATAAATGATAGCAGCCGTGGATCACATGGAGGTGGCCACAGAGCAATCCCTGCAACAGAGGGAGGCAAGGGACCGGAGGCTCCAGGCGGAGGTGCACCTCGAATGGAGGTGGGAGTGCCGGGACGACAGCAGGCAGGTTGAGGCATTTGGGCGGCTGTAACAGGCCATCGAGGGGATGTTGTGGGAGCATTCCACCAAAATTGATAGGTCCCATGACATCGGGCCGGCGAGCTGGTGGGCGGAGCCAGGGGGACGGTAGGTGGAGCCAGGGAGACGGTAGGCAAAGCCAGGGAGATGGTATATGGAGCCAGGGAGATGGTAGGCCAGTGGCATGGCATAACGCAGCAGCAAGGAGTTCCCATGGTTAACATCGAATGGAAGAAAACACAATCTACATGTGCATCAAGCTTAAAACAAATAATGTATAAACCCAAAATACAGGGAAACACAGAAAACACTGGCACAACACAGCGGCAAGGAGTTCCCAGGGTTAACATCGGAAAACATAGTCTACATGCACATCAAGCTTAAAATAAATAATGTATAAACCCAAAACACAGGGAAAAACAGAACACACTAGCAAAACACAGCAGCAACGAGTTCCCAGGGTTAACATCAGAAAA
>QEPC01001035.1:1609810-1619819 GCA_003113815.1 Sphenodon punctatus | reverse complement strand
CCTGGGGGGGTGCAGGGTGGGAAACAGCCTTGGGGGGGTAGGAGGATAGGAAGGATGGAATCTTACTTACCTCGTGCTGGGAGTGGCAAGGAAGCAGCTGCAGTGTGCCACTGGCAGCCATGTTCTTCTTCGAGCATGTGAGGCAGGGACCAGCCGCATGTGCGCTGGTCCCTGCCTCAGGCGCCCGGACCAAGGCATCTTGCCAGGGCGCTTTCAACAAGCGCCCTGGTGAGAGTTTTCCTTGCGCCCATTGAGCACAATGGAAGCCCTAGCTCCTCCCTCCACAGTACATTCTATACATGCTGTGTAGACGGAGGAGTTCAGCTGGACTGAACGCTCAGCCGCCCAAACCATGTTTTCCATTGGAAAACGTGGTTGGGCTTAGCATTTTTGAGCCTTCTGGGGCCCACTCCTCTGGAGTGGATCCCAGAAGTCAACTGAAACAGCACCGCAGCAGCCTCTGCCTTGCCCTTGCCTTTGCTTCAGAACGGAGGCTGCTGCGGCGCTGTTGTCAGTGAAAGCACCCTGGCAAGATGCCTTGGTCCGGGCGCCTGAGGCAGGGACCAGCGCACATGCGGCTGGTTCCTGCCTCACATGCTCAAAGAAGAACATGGTTGCCGGTGACGTGCTGCAGCCGCTTCCTTGCTGCTCCCAGCACGAGGTAAGTAAGATTCCATCCTTCCTATCCTCCTCCCGCACCTCCCCAAGGCTGTTTCCCACCCTGCACCCCCTCAGTGAAACTGACAGTGAAACTGACAACAGCGCTGCAGCAGCCTCCGCTCTGAAGCAAAGGCAAGGCAGAGGCTGCTGCGGTGTTGTGGGAAGTGGCGGCAGCGAAGTTTTTTTGTTTGTTTGTTTTTTAACGAGTGGCGGCGCCTGGCGGGCCCTCAGCACTTGGGGGGTCAGCACCCTAAATTCCCTGGGAGGCCAGCCGTGGCTGCTGGCTAGGGTGGCATGGATGTGGTTGGCGTACAGGTACTCCCTCGGGTTGCCTGCATTCATGTACAGAGGCACAGGTCCTGGAGGCTGACGAGGCACGGTGTACTCGAGGGCTGCCCCATCGGTCTCGCACACGTTGTGCAGCACACAGCAGGCACCTATCACCAGGGCCCAGGTCTCCACCGTGTAGTCCAACTGACCAGCAAGGCTCCTCCAGTGCTGCTAGAGGGCCCCGAAAGCCCACTCGACCATGTTCTGGCTTGCACACAGGTGGGAATTGTACAGCACCGGCACCAGGGACCTGGTGACCGAGTACACCTTCATCAGCCACCGAGTGACGGGATAAGCTGGGTCCCCCACGATACAGTGGGGCATAAGCACCCCCTCGATCTGGGTCATCCACATGTCCGCAAAGTCCCCGGGGTACATCCGGGCATAGAAGGGGGAGATGGTCATAATTCGGGCATCGTGGCTGCGCCAAGAGTTGCCCGTGAAGATGTCTATGAACCGCCTCTGGTGGTACACGACAGCCTGCAGCTGCAGGGAGTGGTAACCGTGTCTGTGAACATATTCCACAGCCTCTCCATCAGAGGGGCAGAGGATCTCTATGTGGGTGCCGTCCACAGTGCCCATGCAGTTGGGGAACCCTCCAGCCGCGAAGCCAACCATCATGGCCTCCTGGTCCACCAGCTGGATCACTTGGTCCAGGAGAACACCCTCCACAGCCTCACATACATCCTGGAGGATACAGGCAACTGTGCTCACCCCGACACCTAAGTGCTCCAAGATGGACCGGCAGGAGTCAGGAGTTGCGAGGGCCCAGAGCCTGATGGCCACCCGCTGGACCATGAGGATGGGGGTCCTCATGGAGGTGTGCTGTCACTCCAGCCAGGCAATGAGCAGCTCCACAAGCTGCAGTAGGGTGAGCCTGTCCATCCGAAAGTGCGCCCTCCAGGCGGCCTCATCCCACCGAGCCAGCGTGCAGGACCACCACCCCTGTGCCCGCTCTGCACAGGCAATGGGAAATGGGAATTGCGTGCTGGGTGGTGCACCCCATGGTCTCCCTCCGCCATTGGAGATGCCCGGCCGCTGCGCGGAACACAGCGGCCCTGTTCCGGCCGCGCATCAGGGCCTGCTGGTCTGCCCTGGACACCCGCTGAGCCCTGATCTGGGCCAGGAAGCGCTGCTGCCATGGTGGGCTCTCTGGGCCCTAGCCACGCTCCAGGCCATGCCAACCCACAGGCGAGCGCACAGGTGCACCTCTGCGGTCAGAAGGTGCAGCTGATCAGTGTGCGAGCGGTACCACTCGGCACAGAGTGCTAGGTGCATCCCACAGGTGCCCAACTGGCCTCGTTCCATGGTGCTGGCTGGCCCAGGTGAGGTGCTGCTGGCCCCGTTATAGCCAGGGCCACGTGTACGCCCACCCCCAGGTCGCGACCTGGCAACTGGGCGGGGGCACCTGTGTTGGCCCGGGGCACCCCCCTGGTCTGGCCCGGGCAGCGCCTGGTGGGCAGGAGGGCCGGAGCAGTGGGGGAGGCTCATTGGGCGCTCCTGCTATCCTTGCATGGGGCCTTGCGCACGGACCAGCATGCGCCCGGGCATGCTGGAGGCAGCTGCATTCCTGCTGTCATCACCTCCCACCTCTCTGTGTTGGCAACATTGTGTCCTCACCGGCCTCATTAGTGTGTCGACTGTCCTGTCTCTGTGCTCGGTTCCTGCAGCTGTGCTGGGTTCGCACCCCATGCCTCGTTCGTTTGCCATGCCTTGTTGCGGCCTGTGGCCTTATCGCTTGGCCTTGGGGCTCCCCTGCATCCCCTTCCACCCCTCAGGGGAATGTGGCCCCCCTTTTCATGGTGTCAGATCCCCTGGCTTGCTGGACCATGGTTGGCTGCGCTTCCACCGGGCTCCCGGCCCCCATGGGGCCCCCCATACGTGGACCTTCCGCAAGACCATGGCCCTGTGCAACCTGTGGCATACCCCGGCCGTGCAATTGCTCCTAAGCTGCCTGGACAGCCTGCCGGGTGCCTATGCGAGCCTGAGCTCTGGCCTTCATTATTTTGGCTATGAGGTGAGCATGCGCGATTGCCGGCTGCATGCTGAGACGCTGGGGCTGGTTCTCTTTCCTGATGGGTGCATTCCGGAGATGAGTTACTCGCATGTGAGGTGGTCTGTGGCGGAGACCGTGTCTGCCCTTTCCGTCTGCAGCCTGGCCACCTACACTGTCTGTCTGGTGGAGGGGGGGGTCCTGCCTTGGCCGTGTCCTACTTTGGCTGCGTTCATGCGGCCCTTGGGTACCAGCGCTCCCGTGGGGTGGTCTATCACTGGCTGTTGGAGCTCGGTCACCTTCCGTTGCCCCCCGCTGCTGACTTCTGCTTGTTGGAGTCCACCGTGGTGGAGCTGTTGGCACTGTCGGGTGTGCGGTCCCGTTCCGATGTGCATTTGGGGCTCTCTATGCAGGATCCGTTTGAGGAGTACTACCTGGTTGCCCACCACATGTCCGTCCTGGGGTACCCCCGGGGCATGCTTCATTCGCTGCATTTCATTCACCTGGCAGGCCACCCAGCCCCTGGCCCCCACATGGACCCCTGCAGCTGGCTGCGAGTCCCCCTGTGCCTCCCGGGCCCCAGTTACTGGCCCTGCTGTGAAGTTCCACCTCTGCCCTACTGCCATGGTCCACTGCCTGCTCCCTCCTCGATGTCCTGCCAATGCTGCTGTGCTGCCTGCTTCACGGGGTTCCGCTGGCCCTGTCTGTGGCTCCACAACCCCACCGCTCCCCCGTCTGCCTCTGCAACCGTTGTTCCCCTCCATGGTTGCCTTCTCCGGTGTCCGGGTCCAGCTCTCCGAAGTGCCCCGCGACTCCCCTGGGTGCTGCTGACCATCCTTGTCTGCCTGCACTCCCTCGTGCACCCCAGCCCCCCCGGGTGCCTGTGTGACCTCAGGGTTCTGGGGCCCCCGGACTGCACCTCCCGGCTACCTCCCGCGGGGGGGGAGGGGTTGTGCCTTTGGACCAGCTGCACGGCTCCAGCTCTCCTACCTCCCCTCCATCACACCCTCACTGGTGCCTGGGGTCCGTGTGTGCCTCCTGGACCATACCCAGGCCGCTACCTGTTCTGTGTGGCCTCCCCCTGTGCCTATATCCCGACCTTTCAGGGTCCCCCCACTCGGGGACTGACTGTGTAGCTGCGGGGGTGCCCGTGCAGGCTGTGCTGTTGTTGGGGGTCTGACTGCCATTCCGCAAGCCTGGCCCTGCCCCTGGGGCATCCCCCCTCCGACTTCTCCATCCCGCTGTCCCCCCTCCCCCCTATGCCCATTGTGCCGTGCATGTTGTCTGTCCCGCTGTTTCCCCCCTTTCCCTTCCTTTCCCGTATGGGTGTGTATGGGCCAGGCCGTGTGTTGGTGCTGTGTGGTCCACTGTGCCCTCATTATCTCTGTGTCTGTTGTGCGTGGTACCTTGGCGGCTCTCCTCCCTCTTCCCCCTCCCTTCCCGTTTCCCTTGTGTGGGTGTTCCCTTTTGGCACTTTTGGCTTTGTTTGCCCTCAGCTGGCCATGTCTGTGTCCCACCCCTCCCTGGTGCCATCTGGGTGTTTTGACCATGGCTGGGAATCGGCATCACATCTGTTGCACTGCCCCAGGCCGTGGTCTAGTAGCCCGATTCCCTGTCGTGGTCTCGTTCCCGTCACGTCTGTTCAGGGCTCTCCTTGACCGTGGGGGTGGGGGTGGTTGTTTGGTTCCCCACTGCTGGGAATTCACTGTGGTGAATCAGGACCGTGTAACATCTGAAAACACCCATTATGGCTTCAAGAAAAAGTCTGAAAATGTGAAAGAAGGGTTCGGTGAGCAGGAAAGAAGGGGAATAGAGTGTGAGGCAGGGGGGGAAGGGGAAGTCAGTGTCAGGTCCTCTAGAGAGGCAGAAGAAGGTTCTCCAGTGAGTAAGGAATTCCTTCACTTGTTGTGCCAGTAATGAGTGGCACTTGGGGTGGATAGGTACCTTGATCAACCTCTTTACTGCCTGACCCTGCCCTAACTACTCCAGAACCAGATACGGTTGCCATGATGCATGTTCTTTTATTGACAATATGTCTAGGTTCTTGTATCATTGTAGTCACTTCTCATACAGTTCTGTCCAAAGTAGACTTGCCACTATTCTGGGTTTGAATCCAGAGAGTCCAGGTCTTAACAGATGGTGTCTTTAGACATAATGGCAACGGGTGTGTGAATGCGTGTTTTCACCTTGATATGAACACCAGTTTAGCCTTGTGTTCTCCATGTGGTGCTGCTTAGACACACAGCCCAGCTTGGGGCAGATGGGTGTTTTGTTCACCACCCTGTCTCAGCACGTAAATGCTGCCGCCTCGTTCCCCGTGTTGTATCTGCTAACACACCACGCAATATCATTAGACACATCGTTGGCCATGTGTTCAGCCAGAACATGCAAATTGTCCTTGTGATGCAATGGCATTCGCATTGTGTGTTCAACGGATGTTCAATGGGTGGCCCAATTGGTGTTTGGCCGTTGTGTGTAAGCACCATAACAATCCCAGCACGTGCATAGGGGTTTTGACACCCGATCTTTGTTATGTCTAAATATGCACAGAGAGTCTCTGGACTCTGGGTTAAGTCCTGATTTCTCCAGGTCAGCAGGGCTGACTTGGTGAAATCAGGGCTTCCAATCTGACAACATGGAGTGGGGGGTTAACTAACTTCTGGGTAGGAGCAGCCACGTGAATGACTTTACCTCCAGGTTATCTCCATTCCGTGTGAACATGCCCTGAATGTATTATTTTGAAGGAACTCGCTTATCTCCTGCTTTTCTCCTAAGGTCTGACTCATAGTTTTTGAATCTGTAGGGTTGACAATTAGAGGTGAAATAGAAAATCTGCTGTATTTGTAGATATTCTTTGCGGTCTTGGAGAGCCATCCAAATAAATAACCACAACAGAAATGAAATTCATTTATCTGAATCCTCAGCTATTTTGATTTGGATGCTCAAATTTTTAATTTGGTTATTTCAGCTTGGTTATTTGTACAAATATCCAAAATTTAAATGACTAAAATACAAAATAAATAAACAAACAAACAAATAAATAAAAGACACAAAAACCCACCACCTTGAAAAAAAGAAGATCCTAAATGGGTTAGAGAAGGAAAAGCAAATAGCACCTTGTATCCATTTTGGTGGTCCCGATTCGAAGTGGGCAAAGTCAATGAATATAAAATTCTCCCTTGATATTTGCTTCATCTCTCTTGGCAGTACTGCATGTGTACACGAGTAGTCCTAAGGAAACCTAAAGGGAACACTGCAGAGAAAGAAATGTAGGAGCTATAAATACAGGCCTTATACCCACTGGGGAGTTTGGGATGATTTATGCAGCTTTTGTGCCACAGAAAGGGAGCAAAATATGGCAGAAAACCTGTTCCCCTAAGAACAAAATTCTGACCAACAGTGGCCTTTTTTACACGGGCAGCACCCACGCATGAACATCCTGGGTGTTCATGCGTGGCTGCCTCCTATGTAAATCCTGCATGCACATGCATCCTGCACATGCATCCCTGCATGCACATGCTCCCGCACACATGCATCCCCACGCATCCCCATGCATGGAGGTACCAGCAAAAACAGAGGTGCCTCCGTGTGTGGGGATACATAGGGGTTGGGGTGCACCTGCATGCACCGGCACCCATGCACCACCCACCCTGCGGCACGCACCCCCACGCTGCCATAGCCCGTGTGAAAAGGGCCAATAATCCAGCCAACCAGCTTCTCTGATCCTTTGTAAAATTCCTGATAGGGGAGAATAAACATGAGCATAAAGGTTAAAAGCAAAATTTGTCTTACCCAGAAACATATTCTAATCTAATCTTTTGGATGAAACAAGTTCAGAGGAACTTGGCTTTCATATTGGATATGTGGTTATTGCCATCAACTACTATTGCACAATTAGATTAGAACTCTGCTTCCTGTGTCGTCCAGAATGTTTGGTAATGAAGCTTACTGAGAATTCATCTTTACTTTAATTTTCTGATTATAGAGAAGTCACATTAGTCAACTCTTTGAAACCAAATGCTTATACGGGGAGGAAAAGACGGCTCTAGCTTGACAACATACCGGCTTGACATTTGGATTTTCCTGGATTCGTTTCAAATTCTTGGGTAACTTTTTTTGTTGAGGTTTGGCTTAACTAAACTTGGCCTTTTAAGAACATCGTGATTTTCTGTTTAATGTACTACTCCCTGGCTGTGACACAATGGTAAATAAATCTTTGATAGTGTGACTCAGTAAAATGTTGACTGAAATTTGGGGAAAAAGCATTTTGTCTCCAGAACATATTGGAAGCCTTGGGAGACTGAGTCTCCTATGACTGCAGAGGAGGGGCAGTGATGGAAATTAGAATGTCTGAAGGAGCAGCAATCATGGCTAGTAGATCACCTCTGTATCCCCCTAACCGAAGCCATCACTAAGGATGCTGATCCTCCACTACAACATCTGTAAACAGTAACTCTGTGATGTTTGCGCATATATTGGAATCTCTTTGAAGTTACTAGTGCACTAATTTAGCACTCATGTGTTAAATGAAGGATATATTGTATCTTGCAAACTAATTCTACATTGCCACTCCCAGAATTTGACTTCCCAGTCGGCAGTAGCTCAGTGGCAGAAATCACACTTACTGTGTAGTCAATAAAGAGTTGTGTGTTTGGTCCTGTGGGCATACTCTACATGTCATGTGATTACTACTTAGCAGAAATTCCTTTTAAAAAGTTGGTTTGCTTGTGTTGTGCAGAGAATAGACCTCTGGGCTGGAATTCAGGAGACATAGGGTGTCTTTAGACATAATATCAACAGGTGTTTGAATGTGTGTTCTGACCTTGATATGAACACCTGTTTGGCCCTGTGTTCACCATGTGGCGCTGCTTAGACACACAGCCCATCTTGTGGTAAATTGGTGTTTTGCTCGCCACCCGATCTCCGCACGCAAGGGCTGCCAGCTCATTCCTCATGTTGTACCTGCTACATGCCACACAATATCATTAGACACAATGTTGGCCACGTATTCAGTCAATAAATGCAAATCCTTGTCCTTGTGATGGAATGCTGTTCGTATTGGGTGTTCAATGGGTGGTCAAATTGGTGTTGGGACTGTTTTGGTGCTTACGCACAACAGCCAAACACGTGCTTAGGGATTTTGACACCTGATCTTTGTTATGTCTAAAGATGCCCATAGGTAAAAACAGACATGACGGTGGCTCACTTAGACCTGCTATCATCTTCTTTGGTCCAGGAGCCACCAGAACATCTGTTTTTGCACCACCAGATGTTGGCCAAGAATTTTCCTGGGCTGTGTCTGCAGCTAGCCTGGGCTCTGACTTCAGGAAAACACCTGATGTAACAGCCTGGACTATGGAGCGTCTGACTAGTCCAAAGTGGGCTAGTGCTGTTGTGGCCCGCCATGACCCCACCTGGATCGGGGCCTGTCATGGCCATCCCCACCATGACTGCCCATTACACCAGAGAGTTGAGGTGCTGGGAGCAGTGCAGGGGTGGGGTTAGCCACTCACATGTCAGTTGTGGCTCTTCACCTCCCTGGCCCGTGCCGGAAGTGGGATGGTAGCCCGGCTGCAGGCACATATGGTTAGTGACCTGATGTGACCCGGACTGTGTCACACACACAGATTTCCATCCTGGGCCGGGTAGTTGAATATCCTGATCCTTCTTTATCCCAGACATACTTTGTATCCTCTTCTTTACTATGAACAGACTTTATGACTATACGTCCTGTAAGCCTCCCCGAGCTGCTCTGTGAGCAGGAGGGTGCAGGGTAGAAAAACAGCGAAATAAATAAATCTCCCACAGATTCTATTCTCAGCTGAGAAGGTTGTTTGGGGCTCTTTAGGAAAACCACTTCACTTCTGTGTCTCCCTTTTGTACAGTTGTAAAATGGTGTAATGAAACCTATCTTCTTTTTATAAAACATCTTGAGATCTAGTGAAGAAAGGTGCCATATAAGCCCTAAGTAGGAGCCGGTTGGGATATTCACCTGGAGAGAGAGGGGGCTTTGCTGGGGCCCTTGCCCACTTGGCACTGACTAGTAGGGGTTCTTTTTGCCCCCCCCTCCCTGAACCCTGGTGAAGGAGGGCAGAGACGCTTTGCAGACATCCCCTGAAGCAGAGAGCCATCAGCTGTGCGAGGGGAATCCCCGCCTCTGGGAGCTTTAAAGGCGGCGCTCCGCCTGCGGCGCACCGTCAGGTGTGCGCTGGAGGGCGTCGCACCTAAGGGCTGCACACGCAAGGGCGCACCCATGTGCGTGCGGCCTTAGGCATCGGCGGGGCGAGGGGCCACCGGCTTTGGTCCTTGGGATACCGTAGACTTTCATTATGTCCAGGAAACGGGAGCGGTCTAGCCTTATAGAGCTCAATGGGCCTCCATCACCTAAGCAGAAAAAGCTGGACTCATTTTTCTTATCTGCGGCTAAGCAGCCGGCGGGGGGTAGTTCGGACTCAAAGCTTAGCCCGGTATTGGCATGGGACCCCCATATAGGAGTCTGTCACCAGAGGGGTTGTGATAACCTGGAGATCTCCTTTACTTCTAAGTCTCATGCTTGTCCTGAAGAGATAGATCTTCCAAATATACCTTCCTTGAATGACCCTTTATCCACTAACACCCTTTTATATAAGTTACTGGGGGATCAATGCCTGCTAATTGTGGATCTAGTCAAGAGACTGCATTTGCAGTTGGAGGGCATAGGGTCCAGTCTGGTGGACCAGGGGAAGAATCTGCAGTTATTAGTAAATTATGTAACCAATGTTAAAAGGGTCGGTATTGGACAGGATGTGGAGGAACAGGGTGGGGAGTGCAGGGGCCTTGCTAATAGGCAATGTGCCCCTCAGGACGGGGAGGAGGGACAGGATGGCTGCATACCCTTTCGGCCTCTAGTTCCAAATAGATCTGCTCTCTCATTGAGGGTTTATCCCCTACCCAATGGCTTCCTCCCCAGATGGCACTCCAAGGCAGATATTTGTCGGCATCTTTCTGCTATCCTGGCTTTTGATGTGCCCTACCATCAAATAAAGG
>QEPC01001035.1:1581480-1592419 GCA_003113815.1 Sphenodon punctatus | reverse complement strand
TACCTCAGGGACCGCCTCGCCCTCCGTGCCCCAGAGCGACTCCTGCGGTCTGCCGGGGGTGCCTTCTTGGAGGTCCCCTGTGTTAAGCGGGGGTCCACAATGGAGAGGGCATTCTTGGTGGCCGGGTCGCGCCTTTGGAACTCCCTTCCGGAGGAAGCTTGCCTGGCCCCCAGCCTGTTGACATTCCGGCGAAGTTGTAAAACCTGGCTGTTCGCCCAGGTCTTTGGGGAGGGTGGGAGGGTAGGGTGAGGGGTTTTTAGCTCCCCCATCTTACCTATTATTTATTATGTATTTATTATATTTAGCCCTGTTTTAATATTTTTATATTATTGTATTGGATGTTTTAAATTGTTTTTATTGGGTTTTAATTGTTGGAAGCCGCCCCATGCTGCTTTAGCAGGAGGGGCGGGGTATAAATCTATTAAATAAATAAATTAAATAAATAAATAAATAAATGAGCACTCCTCTCCAGCGTGGCTATGCACTCTAAATGCATGTGGGCCTCCCAGGCTTCTGGAGGGGGTGGGGGGTGGTGGCCTCGGTGCCATTGCACCTGCTGCACCTATTATTGCTATACTCTTGGTTATATGGCAAGGGCTCACAAAGAGGTGTTCAGCTTCTCAGTTGCTGCCCCACTACCGTGAAACTCCCTTCCCCTAGAGGTTTGTCAAAGATCAAGCTTTTTCCAGAGGTGATGTAATTCTTTTCTTTCTGGCTAAGTATTTGGCAGGCAGGGATATGAGTTGGGGCGGGTTTGGAGGGTTTTTTAACATGGTTTCCATGTATTTTCATTCTCATGTGTTTTTAGTATGCTGTTACCCAGAAGCCCTTAGGGAAGGGCAGAATATAAATTTAAATAAGTAGTAACTGACCCAAAGTTTAAATAAGTAGTAACCGATCCAAAATGAGTATTCATATCTGCAAACAAAGCAGGAAATGAATAGTGCTCATATCAGTTTCACTGAAAAAGTCAGAACTAGTGCTGAAATGAATACTTGTTGTGAATTCTGAATTTGATTTATTCTCTCTAACCATCTGGTCAGCAGTAACTGGGGATCAGCTATGTGAAAACAGCACAGTACAGAGAGACACTGCATTCGGAGTGTGTCTGGAACCTGGAAATCTTATGAAGCTTTCGTCCACCATGAAGAGCCCAGAATTCAGAAGTACCTTGACTTGTAGGTCCTGGGAATTGTGCACCTTTACTATAGTTAAAAACAAAACACCTTTCCCTAAAGTTAATTTAAAATGTAGACATGTTGAAAAAATCCTGGGAGATATTCCTTGGACCTAGAAGGGGATATGTTTAAGTGACGCTGGTCATGTATTAGGTTCCTCCAATGCCTCCATGGGTGCAGGATTGGTGGAGATGCATAGAGCGTGGCAGCGTGCATGCACCCCCACCCATCCCCATGTAGGCACACACATGGGGTGAGATGGATGCCCCCCACCCCCATCCACGCAGCCGCACACGTAGGCAACAGGAGGACAGCCATGTAAAAAGGGCCATGGTCCCAACTTTCTGAGATCTGGCAAATAATAATAATTTGGTAAGAAAGCTTTCTGCTGATGGGATGTTTAGAACTAGAAATTTAGTGTATATGCCCCTTAGATGCCCAACATCGGGTGCTAGCCTAGAATTTGACTTCCCTGTGCTCAGATTCTGGTTGAATTGGTACCTTTGAGCATGATCCTCACTTCACTAAGGCTAATGACAAAACTCCCATTGACTTCAGTGGGGTTAGCATTGCACCCCATATCTTTGAGTGAAAATAGACATGACGCTAGCCACCCTTTAACCACCCTTGGTGGTTATTTATGCATGTTGCAGGACTGTATTGGTGCCTTATGCAGTCCTGAAACATGCATAAATGACCACCAAGGGTGGTTAAAGGGTGGTTAGCATCATGTCTGTTTTCACCCTTTGTGTGTCTGTTTTAGGGAAGTACGAACAGAGTTTGGGGTTTGGTGTCCAGTCTGAACTCAGGGTGTTTGGGTCGTTTGCAAACACCCCAAACCTGAACTGCCCCCCACCCCAACCGGCAGAACCAAGTTCGGGTTTCGAACCCATTCGGGCAGACAGGGGGGAATCCGGTTTTCCCTCCCTCCTCCAGGCTGTGCGGGTGGAAGGGTGCCGGAGCTCACCTCCCACCCCCCAGTCTGGTAAAAAATAATAAATTTTAAAAAACCACCCTAGGGATCAACCTACCTGGTAGTGCTGGGGCTCTGGCCCCAGGTCTGGCGGCGGCTCCAGTGGCACTCTGGAGCACTTCAGGCCTCTTCTAGGCTTTCCGGGAACTGACCGGAAGGCCTAGAAGAGGCCTGAAGTGCTCCGGAATGCTGCCAAAGCCAGATTTGCCGCTGCCGCCAGATGCAGGGCTGGAGTCCCGGCACAGGAGCCGGACCAGCTGCTGCTGCTGTACCCAGGACCACAGCCCTGGCACCACCAGGTAGATTAATCCCTGGGGTGGGTTGGGGTTTTTTTTGTTTTTTGTTTACCAGGCTGAGCGTGTGGGGGGGGAGGTGAGCCCCGGCGTCCCTTCCACCCGCGCAGCCTGGAAGGGGGAGGGAAAACCGGTTTTCCCCTGCCCCCCTGAATGGGTTCAGTGAAACCGAACCGGTTCAGGTTGAACAGCCAGAACCGAAACGGTTTCGGGGGGACTGAACCCCGAATGGGCCAAACCCCGACCCCCCCGGTGTTCGCACATCCCTAGTGTGTTTCCCACCACTGAACATGTTGTCTCTGTTTTATTATCTCACTGGACTGTCGAGGAAAGGTATGTTAAACATTGTGAGGTGCTTGGATTTTGTGTTGATGGCATCATATATCTACCCAATACATGACCAGCAAAGCACATATATGAAACTTAAAGTTTCAGTTTGAGTGGATACTCTCTCATTGACTTCAAAGGACTAGTCATCATCTTAAGCATATGCATAACTTGAAGTAATTTGCTGGATTTTGCTGATTTTGCTCACTGTGTTATCTGGGAGATGAGAAGGGTGTGTAATTGGCTGTGACGTGAGAAGTTTAATTTTTGAACATATCAACTGCTCCAGTTTTTCTCCCCAAAGTGTAGCATGCACAATCATTTTCCTCTCTCCCCTTGCATTCGTTCTTTAGTCACCATGAAGTTCACATGAGCTCTGAACACCTCCTTTTGACTTTTTTCCTATTTCAACTCAGCAGGTAACACATCTTTTTCTTAGCTTTCAGTCTTTGTCTAATCAGACACCATGCTTTTAAGATGGTTCCCTGCATCTGTATTAGGTTTTTTGTTAGACTGTCTGGGAGAACTAAAAGCTTCCAGCTTCTCTACTTTCTCTTGACTGCCAAATTGACTTTCTTGGGGTGGGGCGGGGGGAGCTTGATAGTGAGTCATCTCTAACTACTCCTATTGGAGTGTTATTCTGAAACTTTACTGTGCAATGCATTAAGATTCAGCACTTCTCCCTGCTCTGCATGAACTCCTAGACTCTTTGATGAGCCCATATACTTAATCAGAAGTACTTTGCTGAAGAAGTATAGTGAGTTACAGAACATACTCTTTCTTACTAGACTGAACATATTGGTTTATTAGGTGCACACATATGCATCTAGCTATGGTGTGTCATGTAACAAAAAAGAAAATGTGTGGTGTGGCCAGTAATGCCCCAGAATTTTCTTTCTGTGACCCCATTTTGAGACTTAACCCTCAGATGATTGAAAAATGCCCTGTATTGGGGTAAAATAGACCCCCAGTTATTTATTTATTTTTATTTATTATTTATTTATTTACTCAATTTATACCCCGCCCCTCCTGAAAAACAGCTTGGGGCGGCTTCCAACAATAAAACACATATAAAAATAGATAAAACAATTTAAAACCACATCATAAATACAATATCAAATATTAAAACAGGGCCCGGGAAAACTTTAAAACAAATAAATAGGGTGGGGGAGATAATACCCACTAACCCACCCACCCCTCCCCAAAGGCCTGGACGAGCAGCCAGGTTTTACATCTTCGCCGGAATGTCAAAAGGCTTGGGGCCAGGCGAGCCTCCTCCGGGAGGGAGTTCCAAAGGCGTGGCCCGACCACTGAGAATGCCCTCTCCATTGTGGTCACCCACTTAACATGTGGGACCTCCAAGAAGGCACCCCCAGCAGACCGAAGGAGCCACTTTGGGGCGCGGAGGGCGAAGTGGTCCCTGAGGTATGAGGGACCGAGTTATGTCACAATTGGGGGGAAAATGTGGTTGGTTTGAAAATAACTCCAGTCTAACATAAAAAAATTAAATGTTATAAGTGTTATTGTTTGCGGCACAGAAACTATACTAACACAAAAGGTATTTGGGGCCAATAGTACCCTAGCATTCTCAAAATATAAATCAAATGACCCCAGAAAATAACAAAAACATGCAAAATACAGTATATCCAATATTAATAAGATCGCAACTCCATCTGCAGATGGTGGTGCCCAATCTGGGGTCCTAAACCAGAGTTTGGAAATGTAGGTTATGCATTTAAAGTGGAGCTGAAATAAATATACAAAGAAAATAATACCCATTCAATATATTCATATATATTTTAGTGAAGTGGGTATAGAACTATGTTCACTTCCAGTTTCATTTGTGGTTTGGAATCTTTATTCTGGTTATTTCTTTCAGTCAGTTTAACGATAAGATTTTAACATTTTAATTTATTTTTTTTAATATGAATGTGATTGCTGTGTTACATCACAGAGGCCATTTTTAAATGAGCACAACTGGGTGGTGGGTTCATATCCACTGAGTGGAACAGTCACGGAGTACCCACACACATGGAGTGAGTAGGGAGGGATTCAAACAGGCAGCACCCAGGGAGTCCACAGCCAAGAACTAGCCAGCCCCCACATCAACATGCCCCCACCTTATGACATGAAAACATAGCAGTTCGGGGGCAAGTGAAGCCACTACAGCCACTTCCCTCCGTGGGAATCTAGGAAGGAGGAGGGACAGAGGAAGGCAGACCCATGCATCCACCGCAGTGCGTAGGGCTGGCCGCTAGCCACAAGCGCACCATGTGACAATGCATAAAACCCCGGGGCATGCCATCTAACGCATGGGCAGCTCACGAACACAAGGGGAGCACATCAGGGAGACCAATGGGACAGCAGCCCAAAAACCCAAACACCAATCTACCCCTTCTCCCTGCCAGGCTGACAGTCCAGTCCCAACCCCCCAACCCCACCCCACTACCCCTTATGCACACACATGGAGCACAGCATCCAGGACAAACACTGGCAATGCACGGGTCCCATTCTAAGGGGGATTACAGCCTCTTGGAGTGGGGATGATCACCCTGTGCTGCAAACAGGATGACTCTGTGATGGAGTGAGCGGGAAGCAGACACCTCCCCACAGAACTGTGTGTCCGTAAAAGACAACTGCAACACTCTGGCTTTTAGAGTGAATGGGGGTTCCAACCCTGCCTAGAGACCTCCTACAGAGACGGTCCAAACCCCAAAATCGTTGGATGCCAATGTGATGGATTGAGCAGCCTCTGACCAGCCACCTACACCTGGATGGATGCTCCTGGTCCCCGGTACCTCACTCCCTGACTCTGATGGTCTTATCTCATGGGGTCAGGCAGCCCAGAGTTGCAGAGTGGTTAGCTCAATACCTTGGGTATGGAAGATGGATAAGGATTCTCTGGGTAGGCAGAGAGTCAGACTTCCCTAGAGGCCTAAGGGGCACTGGACCACACCCCCCCTAATATAGTAAAGGAAACACTGTTCTAACGAAGTATAAGACCAAAGCCAATTGGTGAGAAAGGTCCAACAAAGACAAAACAAGATGATGGAAAGCAAAGGTAACCAAATAAAAGTAAAGAGCAAACATGCAAGCTGCTGACTCCACTCAGTTCCCTTATTTGGCTCCCCCTAAGCTGGGCATATGCACAACCCCTTATCCCTGGGCCAGGTTATCTCTTCTTGCGTCTGGTCCCCTTGGATGTCAGGTTGAACAACAACAGTGTCCTTTGGGGAGAAGGGCTCTTATACCTTTCCCTAGCCTGGGACTGGAATCTGCTAGAAATTTCCCCATTCAGATCCTTCTGGGTGTGGACAGGAGCTTCCCCATTCCTAGTCCCCTTTTGGAAAAACTGGGATGGCTATGTACTTTTGCAGCTTCATTGTGAAGAACTTGGGCGTGATCGGCACCCATTGTCCTACCCTGCCCTGCCCCTCAAATTATAGCTTTCCCAAGCCCACAAGTGGGTTTTCTTTACCTAATTGTGCCCTCCGCCCCTACTCAGGAGTACAATGTCATGTGTCTTAATCAAATACGAAGATCGTAAAGATTCATTAGACAAGTCATGGCCATTCAAGATTTTACAGCGCCCAAACATGTAGCGTGTCCATTGCCACATCTTGCCAGGTGACAGACACACACACAGAGTGATGTCCGTGGAGGCAGGGGGACGATTGCAGAGGGACCAGGACAGTGCAATCCAAGGACAAATAAAAGCAAGCAGAGTCCCACACACAGGAAAATGGGAGATGGGTGGGGGGGCCATGGTCACCGAGTGTTGTTCCAAAGCCGGGTCATGGCAGCGGTAGATCCAGAGTTGGGAACCCTGCACCATCTGCATACATTGCCCATGCAAACATACCTCTCCCATTCTCTCGGGTCCATGTATGTCGATCCACCATGAAGTAGTTTGGGTCACCATGATCTGTGCTGCCCAGATCTAGCTGAACATCCGCCCAGGTCCAGATTTCATACAGGATAGCCATTTCTACTGCAGTAGGCTCCATGGTCAGGTAGAGATCACCAGCCAGGGATGCGAGCAACTGCAGCTCATGCATGTGATTCTGACACTTCTGCCAGAATGTCTCTGATACTCCCAAGAATGCAGCATGACAGTTGCAAAGGTGATGTCCCCCCTGCCCCTAAAAGGCACAGGTGAAACTCTGGGAGGCTACAAATCTCCTGCAAAGCAACGCTCACACTCGCCTCCCCCGGTATCTGCACTCCTGCCAGAGGTTCATCTCCAGCGGGCCCCAGGACATGGAACCCCCACTTGCTCACCCTCTGCTGGCAATCATGGCTGCATACATGATGTTCCAGGAGCAACAGGCTCTGTGACAGCACATCATAACCATCAAGCATGGACAAGGGATCGACCAACAGAAGTTGGACATCCTGCCTAAACCAGAGTTTACCTGAGGGCATGGTTCCACAGATATCTCAAACTGCTGTATCCACCCGACCACACAATGGAGGGGTGTGGGCCTGGGACATGTCTGACAGGTTACGACCACAGCAAGCAATGAGTGCCCTGTGAGGATGAGAAGCCAACAGGATGCCTGCAACCAGATGCAGCCGTGCCCCAAGGCCGTCAGATAATGGAAGCCCAGACCCTCTCACAGGAATGCTGGGAGGCCTCCCCACAGCAAGATTATCACAGACAGTATCCTTCGTTCCTCAGTGATATGGGAACACCTGACCGTGTTAGGGAGGTAGCTGCAAGCACAAGGATGGCATCAGAACCCCACCCCTGGCTGAAGAGGGGAGAACAAACGCAGGGGAAACACACATGAACAGTGCATTAGGCAATAACATGTCACTGTTTTATTCACCATAAGACAATGGAATGGGAGAACGGGATTCTGAAACACAGTAGTCATGGGTGCCAGCCCCGGACCCATCTCCATCTAGCACTCTGGATGTGAGACAGCATGTGCAGGTACTGGTAGATCTCCAGCAGGAGTTGCCTGTTCTGGTTCTGCTCCTGCTCCAGGGGGATCTCACACACTGCAAAAGGAGATGAGGCAGTGAAGGAACCTGTCCTGCTCCTTGTGAAACAGCACTGTGCACCTGCCATGACCGAACGCGAGGTTTTGTATCCACTCCTCAAGTCTTTTGCCTGTTGCCGGCACTGGGACATGTCCCTATTGCACCCCAGCCATGCCATCCCCTTCAAGATGACTTGCTATACCAATTCATTTTGGTAGTATCTCACAGGTTTCTCCTGCATGATGTCTGGAGGGCAGGGGTCACAGAAGGACCAGGACAGTGCAGTCCAAGGACAAAGTCAAGCAGGCAGAGTCCCACACACAGGGACATGGGAGACAGAGGGGGACCATGGTCACTGAGCATTGTTCCAAAGCTGGGTCACGTCAGCGGCAGATCGGGAGTCTGGAACCCTGCAGGCAGATGACAGTCCTGGTCTCTTCCTGTAAAGAAGATGATCTCCTTGTTGGGCTGTGAGCAGGACAGGGGGCGACTGGTTGGCAAGTGGCCACTGTGCAACTCTGACCATCATGGCACTATTTCTCCATTGTGCCGGTGGACCCATCCCCTGGGTGGGTGTGTTCACACAGTTCACACAGGCCAGGAATTTGTATGGTGCCCTCCCCATGCACAGGCTTGCCTGCCCCTGCATGAAGCATCCCAGTTTTTCTCTGGTGCTCTGTGAGTGGCCATGGGTGAGTGGTGTGTGCGTAATGGGAGCATGCACCACCCCCACACCAGCTTCAGATGGGAGTTTAAAAGTGTGTGGGATGGGTGGACCTGCATGGTTGTCTCGTCTACAAATGGCCAGAGATGGACCAATCCCATCCACGTTCAAAACCCCTGTGACATGGTTTCATCAAAATGACCAAAGTACTGGAATGCCAAAATGACTGAAGTAATGACTATTGAAATACCAAAGTAACTGTAATACCAAAGCAAAAAAATGAAGATACAAATTTTGCAACAGATAAATTCAAATGCTTCTTCATGGGAGAAAAAAAATTGTCTTTGTGAATATAAAAAATGATATTCATTTCAATCCTAATTTAAATATACCACACATATATTGACAAGTATATATTTTAAGTAAATGGTATATTTATAAAATAGTTTCCTGTTTTAGCTAAAAAGCCTAACTTGGCAATAGCAGGAAAGGTTTACATATTTTAATTGCATTTTTCCACCTTTCAAACTGTGAAATGAATTATGTAGAGAACCCAAACTGGCTATTTTTAGTGCTAACCTGAAACTCTAGCCAGAGATAGACTGCCTGCAGTGAATTTAGAGCTTGAAAGTCCAGATATTTGGGAATCCCTCCCCAGTTCTTTCTCTCTACTGGGAGACATAAAGAGTGTCAGGAAGATTCATGTGTACAGACTTGTAGAATCTGGATCTCCAGGTTCCTCACTGTATCTTTTCCTTGTCTTCTCTTATGTGTTCCTTGAATGGGCAGGCTATTCTAAAGAGAAGCTAAAAAAAGAACTGAACGTTTGTACTTGCTTGTAATTATTCTTCTCACCTATCTCTAAACCCCTTCTCTTTGTGCTGGTTATTTCTTGCTGATGGGGCAATCTAAGACAGCATTCACACCTGATTGCCTCGCGGGAGTCACTCCCGCGAGGCAAAGACGTCAGAAAATGACATAAATGGCCCATGTCAGAAAGGGGTATGGTCACACCAGAAAGAGGCAGGACAAAGAGGTTTTCTTGCCCGTTTCCAAAATGGTCCCACCTTCTTTGGAGCATCCTGATATCAGAAAAGGGGAGGAGAGCCTTTTTGTCCCCAGCCCTTTGCAGTGTTACCAGTCTCTCCCACGACCCCTGAAAAAACATACTGGCAGAACCACTGACTGGTGTAATCATTTTTATAGGCTACCGCAAAGGCAAGAGCTTAAAGAAGATTGAAATTCTAAAGTAGATTGGGCCTACGTAGAGATAACAAGAATATCTAGAGTGCTAAGAGCAAAGATTCCCACTCTTTGGGATATGGACCTCAGGTGGGGTCAAATGCGGGGTCATTATCCCAATTGAAATTTGATATACTTTGCATGGCTGTTTTGCTTTTTGGAGTCACTGGAATAAGTTAAGCCGTTTTTAGACGAGGCGCTGAAAAGCGCCCCCTGAGCCGCGCGTTAAGAGAGAAGCCATGCCGCGCTGCCGGAAGTGATGTGCTCCCCGTTGCCAGCAACGGCGGCAACTGGAGATGTGGCGCTTTGCAGAGGCACGTTCTAGGGACCTGAAAATTGAGGTCTCTAGAACGTGCCTCTGCAAAGCGCTGCATCTCCAGCCATCGCTGTTGCCAGCAACGGGGAGCACGTCACTTCCGGCAGCGCGGCACAGCTTCTCTCTTAACACGCGTCTCAGGAGGTGCTTTTCAGTGCCTCGTCTAAAAGCGGTGTAAGTCTCAAAATAGGGCCATGCAGACTTATAATTTGGGAACCACTGGATAAGCATAAACATGAAAACTGTATGGCCAGAAAAATTCCTTTTGGGTGTGAGGAACTGAGTCACTTCAACTGAGGTGAATGTGTCACATAATTTAAACACCTCTGCGATCACTAAAATCCAGTTTGTAATATGTGCGTCTGCGAGGGCAGTTGAGTATAACATGTTGCATATCTGCCACTGAATATCAGTCTCTAGTAATGATTTGTTAAATATGGCATGGACGTTTAAGATTTCCTTTTCTTCTTTTGGGTAATGAATGCACATTCCCTGTCTCAAAATAAATCCGAACATTTCAAAATCTGCTGAGAAATAGGAAACTAATGTTACATGATTCACTGACCCTCTGTGGGTTCTTTAGTGGCAGCTTTTATCACTGACCACATCTTTAAACAGATCACACTAGCCCCGACTGAGCCACACTGAAGCCATTGAGGCTCTGTCAGTGCATGTGTGTTTAGGACTGCAGCCACAGAATTCAAATTCTATTAGGTTTATGTGGTATAATAATAGAGCCATTCCTCTAATTAAATTACTTTTGAAGGCCAAGCCACAGGCATTACTCAGAAGAAAGAAATCTTAATTTTTTTCTTTCCCTCCTTCCCGATATCATTCGTTCTGCATCACTGTTCCTGTTTTGCATGCGGTTTTTGATTGATAGCTTGTCTCTTCTGAATTATTTTGCTGCTCGTCTCTTCCCTTCAGCTCTAGAAAGATTGCGGGGGGGGGGGGGGG
>QEPC01001035.1:1565203-1581470 GCA_003113815.1 Sphenodon punctatus | reverse complement strand
GGGGGGGGGGGGGGAGTCCTTTCAAGATGGAAGGGGAGAACCTGAAGGGAACAGATCTTCAGCATTCTATTGGCTGCTGACTCCTTCTAGTCAAACAAATGCTGAAAATGCCTGCTGAGTGTCAGGCCCTGCCCTAACTGTTGGTGCCGCCACTCAGGCCTGATTTCAGCCTACGCCCCTCTGCCCCATATCGCCTCCTGTGTTCTCCCAGTCCTTGCGAGGCCACACTCATTCCTAGCTGTGTCCCACTGCTTCACTCCTGCCTCCCAACTTAAGACTTGCTGGGAGCCAAAGGAACTTGGGTGAAGTAACGGCTCTCCTCCTGTTTATTTGCGGAACTGCATGTGTTACAGTTCTGTTCCTGGCCCCTTGTGCTCTCCCTTCTCTTGCTTTAGTTGTGTTTCCCATCCGTGACCCTTTATATTCCCTTCCTAGCTTTCCAGCCCTGTGTCCCTCCCAGTTTCCAGGCTCCCTTGATTGTTTTCATCTCCCTGATCGCCAGCTCTGGTTCCCAGCTCACTTCCCTTGACCTCAGTGATGAGTCATAAGCTCTCAGACTGGATTTCCTGGCTCTTGGGCTGAGCATGAAGTCTCCTTGGTATCGGAGAATGGCTGAGATCTTTCCTCTACCTAATTGTTACATTTCCTAATGCTGCCTTGACCCTTCCCTTTCTGTTCCTGGGCTCCCAACCCCCAGGCCTGACATGGAGTCTGCCCCCCTCTCCCCCCCATTCCTAATAATTCTCCATTGGTAGCTCCCTGCAGAGACTGCTCGTGGCCCTGGACTCTGTCCCCCATCTGCCAGTCCCAGACAAGGTAAGAGAACTGGGGAGGGGACAGCGTGGCTTCCTCCCTACTCCTTCCCTTTCCTCCCTCATTCCCTTCTCCAGGCTGGAAGACCAGCCTGTGTGTGCTGATTCTTGATTCCCATGAGATTTTTCTGAGATATTGATTCTTGTTTCAGCCCTACCAGAAACTCAAGATCCAGGGAGTTAGCTAGGTTAGAACAGGCCCTGGTGCAGAAAACAGAATGTAACCCCTCTGCATCTCCTCCCTGTGACAGGGGACACAGTTGCAGTGAAGAAAATGGGCCACCCCAGACTTTTGGGTCGAGCTCCATGACTGCACTTTTGGTGGAGCTCAGAGATAATCTTTAGCCCTTCTTTGTGCCCTACCCACAGCACTGCTCTTGGGGAAGGGCTGGCTTGAATAAGCTATTTGAATTTGCAGACTTTTTCATGACATCAAATTGACTTATTAATATTCGGGTCAGAATTCTGATTGGACTATTCTGTGCATTTATAAATGGGTGTTGCACTTCTGCGCATGTGAAATGGCAGTGGCTGTACTGGGCATGCGCAATGACTGCCACTGTACAACACGATGGTGGCCATCATGCACCATTCTGCCTGAGAATTTCAGTGGCTGGGACTGGATTCAGGCTGGCCCCAGGAGAGTGGCAGCCTCCATCTTCTTGGGGAGTGGTGGCCATTTTG
Organism: Sphenodon punctatus; assembly: GCA_003113815.1. Taxonomy (NCBI): domain Eukaryota; kingdom Metazoa; phylum Chordata; class Lepidosauria; order Sphenodontia; family Sphenodontidae; genus Sphenodon; species Sphenodon punctatus. The sequence continues at coordinate 1,579,974 of QEPC01001035.1, read as the reverse complement.
TGGAAGTGCAGTATGGCTGCTGCCATTTTGCACATGCACAGAAGCACAGCAGCTTTATTTTTTATTATTTTTTTATATTATATATTTATTAATTTTTTATCCTGCCCTTCCCACAAAGGCTCAGGATGGCTTAAAAAATATGACATATAAACATAAAACATGTATATCTGAAAGGTAAACAGGTTCGAGCTTAGGAGGACCTCCAAGTGGAGAGAGTTCCATAATTATGGAGCAGCCACCGAGAACAGAACACCTCTCTGCATGCCCTCATTGCACGAACCTCATGGGCAGTCGGTACTTACAAGAAGGTGCCCTCAGCTTGCCTCAGAGGTTGTGATGGAACATAAGGGAAGAGGCAGCCTTTCAGGTACCTGGGGCCCAAGCCATTTAGGACTTTATAGGTAAAAACAGCATCTTGAATTGTGTCTGGAAAGCTATTTTGACAGCCAGTGCAGACTATGGAGCAATGGTGTGATGTGCTCCCAGCGACCCACCTCAACAGAAGGTAGACTATAACTGCAGTCTCCAAATAATCATCAAGGGAAGCCCCACAGAGAGTGCATTGCAACAGCCTAGCCTTGAGTTTACGATGTCATGAATAACAGTGGCCAAGTCTGATAAAGTTTGCAGCCTTCTCACCATATGAAAGCATGCCTGACCAAAGCCATAACCTGGCCATCCAGGCACAACAGTGGATCCCAAAGCACCCCAAGACTGTGAACCTGAGTGACCAAAGGAGGTTAGACATCATCAATAACAGGGGTGCCTATGTCCCTTCAGGTCACATAGCCAGCGACCAACCATCATCACCTCAGTTTTGTCTGGATGTGGGCTTGCCAATTGAAAATGAATCTAGTCCCCAATGGCAGCCAGGTACCTGGTAAGCACAGAGACCACAAGGCCTGACTCAGATGAAACTGAAAGAGCTGGGTGTGAAAATCAGTAGACCTGAAACAAAAACTCGTGGCAAGGGCTGCTTCTGTCAGAAGCAGGTCATTCGCTGAGATTTGCTCAAAAGTGAACATTTCCTAGGATGGGCGAACGTGGTTCGTAAGTTTGGAGTTCGACCCGAACTCGGCCTGTTCGGACGACCGAACTCGAACATGAACCCGAACACAAACATACCGAACAAACCGAACACCGAACGGCAAAATGGCCGAACAGTTCGGTCAGTTTGGATCGCGTTCGGGTGGCAAAAAAAGGTTCACTGGAAGGTCAAACATGACAGGGAGGTGTCAGTCACTGAGGAGCAGACTTCCAGGCACCAGGGGTGGAGAGGCTTGCAAGAAACGAAACTAATTATCTGCCTCCCCCCTTCCCAACACCTTCTGAGCTAGTCACTGTTCCTGAACAGCAGGCGTTGAGTAGGATTTTTAGATTGCTTTAAGTTTCATTTCAGTTTTGTACTGAAATGAAACTTAAACCATAAACTGAAACCTTGTGTTTTGCACTGTACAGACTCATTGAGTATGTATGTATTTCACTACAGACTCCTCTTCTGTTTGTGATTCCCCCCCCATCCCATATATATGGGATGTATATATATCCATATATATCCATATATATATATCCATATATATGGAGATATATATATATAATGTCTATCTATCTATCTATCTATCTATCTATCTATCTATCTATCTATCTATCTATCTATGGATATGGATATGGGATGGGGGAGATAGATAGTAGAGAGTTGTAGGAATTAGCTTAGTGATAGAGATAGCATTAGTGATTTAGTTTTAGTCATTGTAGGAGTAGGTCTGTGTACTTATTAGATAATCCATTTAGTTCATAGCATTTAGAATAGTTAATAGCAGTTAGTTTTAGTGTAGATAGATATATATTATAATAGATAAAATAAATAAATTTAAAAAACCCATATAAAAACAAAAAAACAAATAAAACAAAAGAAAACCATATAAAACCCAATAAAAGACCAAAAAACCATATAAAAAACAAAAAACCACCCATAACAACATTTCCCGAACGGCCGAACCGAACAGCTGAACAGCCTAACCGAACGGCCTGTTCGGACGACCGAACCGAACAGCCGAACCTGAACTTGGTGAACTCGGCAAACGGCCGAACCAAACGGCCGAACCGAACGCAGCCGAACCGAACGGACGAACCGAACGCAGACGAACCGAACAGACGAACCGAACGCAGACGAAGTGAATGCAGCCGAACCCAACGGCCGAACCCGAACCGCGATCTGTTCACCCATCCCTAACATTTACTGGCTTTCCTGCTGTTTTGTCATTTTTCGTTATTTTTCACAAGTTGAAAATGGGTCAGTTCCAAACTCTGTGTGTGCCCCATGTGCACCCCTGGGGAGTGTGGAGATGAAAACTTGCTGGCCATGGACAGGGCAAGTGCTGGAAATCGCCATAAAGGTGCTGTAAAGTCATAAAATTCCCAGAAAGTGCCAAAAAAGTCCCAGAAAGTGAAAAAAGTCCTGAAAGTTATGAGAAGTACCTGGAAAGGTATAGGGGAAATGACAATGTATATTTATTACACTCATGCATAGAAAATACCATACACGTTGTAATCTTTAAGGTCTAAAAAATTCTCAACAGAAATAAAACCTGGTTGTATAAATCAATAAAAATAAATTGACGATACACTCTCGTTACAATGTACCTCACTGTATGGTTGACAATCCATATACACCATCAGCAAAACTCAACCATTTGTATGTTATACAGATATTAAGCATCATAAGCAAAACAAACAAATGCATTTCAGGAAAACCCTTTCTTCATTGCTAGAATACTTTAAAAGCCACAAATAGGCACTTAAGCCACTTGGGTGTTGCCCACACCCCGTTACAAGTCAAGGCAGGGGAAGAGAGAAGGATGAAACGCCAACCCCAAATGGGATTCTTAGTGGCAATTCTAAATCCTTCCCTTCTCATCTGCTGCAGTGCTCATCCATGTAAAGTATACCGCTGCTCCTCATGAGAGCTCAAGCTCTTGCTCTTGTGAGGAGCAGCAGTATATTGTACACGGATGAGCACTGCAGCAGATGAGAAGGGAAGGATTTAGAATTGCCACTTAAAGTCCCATTTGGGGTTGGCTTTTCATCCTTCTCTCTCCCCTGCCTTGACTTGTAACAGGGTGTGTGCAACACCCAAGTGGCTTAAGTGCCTATTTGTGGTTTTTAAAGTATTCTAGCACTGAAGAAAGGGTTTCCCTGAAACACGTTTATTTTGCTTATGATGCTTAATATCTGTGAAGCATACTAATGGTGGAGCTTTGCTGATGGTGCATATGGATTGTCAACCATACAGTGAGGTACATTGTAACGAGGGTGTATCGTCAATTTATTTGTATTGATTTAAACAACCAGGTTTTATCTCTGATGAGAATTTTTTAGACCTTAAAGATTACATCATGTATGGTATTTTCTATGCATGAGTGTAATAAATATATATTGCCATTTCCCCTATTCTTTTTGTTGTTGGTTCTAGTGGGTTTCCACTGGACAGGTGGAATTGCTGCTGAGGACCCCTATGTTTTTTTTTAAGTACTGGAAAGTCTCAGAAAGGTATGAAAATGATGAAAAGATGGCAGAAGCGTGGAATCACCAGAAACTGATGGAGTACTGATGGATACTTGCAAGTACTCCTGAAAGATCAGTATTTCCCTTCAGAATGGGAACACTTGCTTTCGTCTAAGCCCTAAATACTGATGACACTTCACTCAAAATCTCCAAACAATCTCACCCAGGGACCTCAGATGCACATTAAACAGCAGTGGGGACAAGATGGAACCCTGAAGGACCCCAGAAGGGAGCTCCCAAGGGGATAATGAGCCACTGGCCATGACCACTCTGGGTTCTCCCAGCTAGGAATGAGTGGAACCACTCGAGCAGTCACACGCACCCCTGCCAGGTCTTGCAGCTGTGTCAAGAACACCCCATGGTCATCTGTATAAAAGGCTGCCAAAAGATGGTACAAAATCAATAAGATGTGCCTGGACCTGCAAGGCAACCATCCATCATTAACCTTCCCTAAGAAGGGGAATGCACAAAATATTTTTCTGTTTATTTCATTTGGTCCTATTGGAACTCCATTCTGACTGGACCAACAAAACACTTGGTTCCAGCGAAATCAGAACTGGGCTAAATTTCCATGTTCAGTTCCAGCTTGGGGGTGGGACGGGGCTGCAATCAGGTACAGAAGAGAGCTTGCTCACAGCTTCCCTAAATGGCCTTGAGCGAGTTTGAATCCAGTCCTATTCACTGGAGTTATCAGGCTGAATGGTTTGCAAATTGCTAGTTGTGCTGAGCACCTTTTACCCATAATGGATGAGATGCCATTGTTTAACCGCCCATGGTAGGAGGTGGAGTCACACAAATAGCTAATACTCCTGTCTAACTAAAGCAGAGGGTGGACTTACACTGGGGTAAAGCCACTAAGCAGCATCTTGTGTGAATGTGCCCTTATCTCCCACTGCAGCCATCCATCTGATCACTTGATAACTCTGAAACTGTTGCCTCCCTCCAGAGTCTTAATCGTTAGGAATTTTTTATTTTAATCTTCTGAAAATAATCCCCTGCCTTGATTCAATCTAAGCAGAATTGCATTACACATTATAGGCTTGGCCTCATCCTAGTTTCAACAGTTACTATAAATATATAAATCCTCCTGTTTTAGACATTTAAAAAAAAGGCATGTTCAGACATCTCAGTTCCATTCATATGAACAAACGGAACCACAGTTCAATCTAAAACAAGAGGGTTTATCTAATATCAAAATAACTTTAGACTCTTGGAAAAATACTTGCACTCAAGGGGAGAAATAATATTTAATTTCTGAAAATTCTGGATTGTCGCTTCAATGTATAGTTCTATTTTCTTTCTCTTGTAATCTTTACTGCAGTTGTATGTGTGAGTGTTGAATCAATGTGTAGATCTTCCAGTGAGAAAAAGAGATCGTAAATCAGAGGAGAGTTTTGTTTTCCGCACTAGAGGACTGCGAGTCATGCGTTTCCAATAAGTTAAGTGGATTTTAAATTGTACCAGCTGAAGTCTAGAACATTAATATTGTTCTCCTTTGTAAAGATAATTTGTTTATTAACTTTAAGATGCTTAACCCCAGATGACAATTGCTGCAAAAAGCAAGATGCCTAGCAGCTCATTCCAAAAATATGTTCCAACATTTTATCAGTTAATTACAATTAAGCTTTCATTGCAACAAAGAAAGAAAACACTGCCCAAAGGCAATAATTTAACATTGGGAAGATGCAATTAGTTTATTATTTCACTCTAATTTGACTGACCATGAAATGGAGATAAGCAAAAAGGCAAACTTCACTATGTGTTTATCTTTAATAAAAATTGCTGAACCAAAATAAAGTTTCCATCACTTTGCTCAATAATATTCTCTTTCAGAACAATTTCCAAGTTGATTATCCTTGTGATATATAAGTCCTGTATAAGGAAATTTATTTATGGGACTTTAAAAATGTCCTTGCCTTCTTGCTTCTGACTAGAATAGCCCTTGTCCAGGATGATCACTTTCTGTGAGTGGCACTGTCCCCAGGGACTGTCCTTGCCCTCCATTCCCAGACTCCTGCTCCCTGTCAATCAACTGATCAAGGGGGAGGAGTTTACATTCATTATTCTTTCTACCATTTCAGTGTTTAAAGCATTTTACAGTTCTTGTCGAGCTGACCTTGACAACAACCTTGTGAATTACGGCATATTCCCAATTTACAGATGAGGGATGGAGGCTGATAGTGACTTGTGCAAGGCCACCCAGCGAGATTGTGGTCAAGGTGCAACACCTTATTAACAAGACTGTACCAGAGGATCATCTCCATTTGAACTGCAGGTCCCAGCCGAGAGCTTGCAGTCCAGGTGGGATGCAATACTCGTGCTCCCTGTCAAACAGTTGATGGGGAGAAGGGGTGAGAGTGCTCCCTCTCACTGTAAGCCCAGCAGGTTAGCTTGTATGTCTGGCTAGTATGTAAATCAATAGTTTTGAATACAGACTTATTCATTTATCTTTCAGCAGATCTTTATTTGCGTTTGTCTATGGCCTTTTTCACATGAGATGCACCCACTTATGAACACTCAGATTTCTGGGTGTTCATGAGTGGGAGAGCCCCGTGTGAAGGACGTGGTGCAGGCGCGTGTAGTGAGTGGGTGTGCGTGCATGCTCCTGCCTAACACGCATCCCCCCCCCCCCACACACACCACCACTCATCAACGCACACGGCACAACCGGCAAAAACAGATGTTACTCTGTGCGTGTTGATGAGTGGGGAGTGCATGGCGATGCGTGTGCACCTGTATGCACCGCCTGCCAACTCACCGCGCATGCACCAGTGCAGCCATGGAACCCCACCCCACCTTATGTGGGCTATGTAAAAACGGTCTTTGAGTCCTGAATTTCCCCCCTGCCTGAAGTGTATGCATGAAAGGTTCCCATGTACACATCTGAACCCCTCTGTGCAGAAAAAAAGGAATCAATGTCCCTGCCGCCCCTTTCTCAGTACAACCCATATGGCAATTTCCCTGCCTGTACTGACCGAGTTGGTGTTGGAGGTTTGTCTTGCGGTCCCCCAGGGTGATAGTCCTGGGGGACTTCAACATCCATGCCGACACCAGTCTTGGAGGGGCAGAGCGTGAGTTCATGGCCGCCATGGCAACCATGGGCCTGTCTCAGAGAATGGTGGGCTCCACACATGTTGGAGGACATATCCTGGACATGATATTTTACACAGGCCTTGGGGGGGGGGGATTTGTTAGTGGGGGAGGTGTCACCAGTGCCCTTGTCATGGGTGGATCATTATCTCCTCTGAGTTGGTATGCTGGTGCATGTCGGCCCCCAGGAGGGTGCAGAACCAGTTAGGATGGTTCACCCCCAATGGCTTATGGAACCTGGAAGGTTCCAGATCACTCTAGGGGATATTTCCTCTGATCTCGATGGCCACTCACTCAGTGACTTTGTGACCATATGGAATTCCTGAGTGGTTGCATCTCGTGTGAAAAAGGCCATAGAAAATGCAAATAAATATCTTCTGAAAGATAAATGAATAAGTCTGTATTCAAAAATATTGATTACATACTAGCCAGACATACAAGCTAACCTGCTGGGCTTACAGTGAGAGGGAGCACTCTCACCCGTTCTCCCCATCAACTGTTTGACAGGGAGCACAAGTATTGCATCCCAGCTGTACTGCAAGCTCTCGGCTGGGACCTGCACTTCAAATGGAGATGGTCCTCCAGTACAGTCCGTGCTGGTGGAGGCCATCGACCAGGTGGCTCCCAAACTGTTGACAACGCAGGTCCCCATGGTATATGGAGGAGCTACAGCAGATGAAGCAAGAAGGGCGGCGGTTAGAGTGACGGTAGCGTCATTCGCATGCTGTAGTTGACCAATTGCAGCATAGAGTCTCGTTGTGTACCTATGCTGTGATGGTGCGGGCAGCAAGGAAAGTTTTTCGGGGTGGTGAGGGGGCTGGTCAGTCCAGCCTCCCTCCACCTGGATTTAGAGTCATTGAATGCCTGCTGTGATTTGTTTGTGGACTTTTTTGCAGATAAAATTGCTCAATTCCACCACAGTTTTGATGCGTCACTTTTAGCAGTAGGTGAGCCAGAGGTAGTAGAAGCCCATCTTGTCCTGTTTTGTGGGTTGAATTTCAGGATGTGTCGCCCTCAGATGCGGGGGATGCTCTTGGAACTGTTCGAGCCACTTATTGTGAACTAGATCCATGCCCGTCCTGGCTGGTCAAGGCCAGCCAGGAAACATTAGGACTGTTACTGGCGGGGATTGTCAATGCCTCCCTTGTGGAGGGCAGGGTGACAGACTGTCTCAAGGAGGCTGTGGTGTGGCCCATGCTCAATAAGCCATCATTGGACATTGACGTCCTTGCCATCTATCGACCGGTCTCTAACCTTCACTAAAAGGGGAATTGAATGGGTGGTGACCCAGGAACTGCAAAAGCATCTGGACAGGATTAATTTTCTCAATCCCTCACAGTCTGGCTTTTGTCTGGGATATGGCACGGAAACTGTGCTTGTGGTCATGGTCAACGACCTCTCCTGTGAGTTGGACTGGGGTCGTTCGACCCTGTTGATCCTGTTAGATCTCTCAGCTGCATTTGTTACCGTTGATCATGAGTTGTTGGTAACGCGGCTGCGGAACCAGGCAGGGATTGGCGGGACCATTCTTGAGTGGTTCCGCTTTTTCTTGGCTGGGAGAACCCAACATGTGGTCCTAGGTAATTCTTTATCTTCTCCCCGGGGCCTGACATGTGGAATCCCACAGGGGTCTATCTTATCCCCTCTCTTGTTCAATGTGTATATGCAGCCTTTGGGGGAGGTTGTTAGGGAATTTGGCATATGGTGTCATTAATATGCTAATGACACCCAGCTATATCTCTGCCTTTTATCTGACTTAGGTCTGGCAGTCTCGGTTCTTACCTGGTGTTTGATGGCTGTGGGGGATTGGATAAGGGTGAGCTGCCTGAAGTTGAATCCCAACAAGATGGAGGTGATTGTTGTGGGGAAGGCCGGGGGAGTGGTGGCCGCCATCATTGATGGGGTCCGCCCTGCCCTGGTATTTCAGGTGCAGAGTCTGGGGGTGCTCCTGGACCTGCAGCTCTGCCTGGATGCCAAGGCGAAGGGGGCATTTCGCCAATTACATCTGGTGTATCGGCTTTGGTCATATGTCTCGGACTCAGATCTGGTCACGATCGTCCATGCTTCTGATACTGCGAAATTGGACTACTGTAACATGCTCTACATGGGACTACCCTTGGTGCGGGTTCAGAGACCGCAGATGGAACATGGAGGCCCGCCTCCTAACAGGGACAGGCCGTCGGAAGCACATTACACCAGTGCTTCGTTCTCTGCACTTGCTGCCGATAGTCTTCCGGGCCCAATTCAGGGTGTTGGTGCTGACCTTTAAAGCCCTAAACAGCCTGGGTTCAGCCTAGCTACAGGACTGGCTTACCCTCCGGATCCTGGATCAGCCCCTGCGGTCGGCTGGAGGTGCCCTCCTCGATGTTCCCCGGGGTTTTCGGGTGTCGAACTTGCGGAGGGCATTCTTTGTGACTGCATCGCAGCTGTGGAACTTCCTCCCATCGGAGGTCCACCTGACCACCGACCTTCCCTGTTTCTGTAGACCATGTAAGACTTGGCTGCTCCACCATGCCTTTTCTGAGGGAGATGGGGTGGGTAGGAATTTGTCTTATTGGGGGGGTTTAACTGTATTACTGTTGTTTTATTGTTTTGAATTGTTCTAATATGTTGTTAGCTGCCCTGAGATTCTTTGAGCAGGAGGGGGCGGCATACAAATTTTATAATAATAATAAAATACCCACCCATGCCCTACATAGAGCTCTCCATGGAGTGCATTGCTCATCCCACAGAGTGGAGGAGGCTGACACTGGAACAAGAAAGAGAGCCGGCATAGAGGTGAAGCAAATATTCCTCATCAACTCCAAGTTAGATAAATTTAACAATTTACAGGGGCAAATATGAAGCTGAATTTCTGTCTGCAGTTGAAGTTTGCATGAGCTAATTCATTATTATTTGTATTTGTGAATTTGAAGCTATGCTACATTTTTCTGTAGGAGTGTTTTTCAGTGGTTTCACCACTGGCTTGGATTGACTTAGCATGAAACAAAAAAAATAATTTTGAACTAATTAAACTATGCACGCAAACACTGAACTGATTGAAGTTGAAGCACTCACTGAGGTTCACACAGGTGGCAAATTTGAGTATTTGTTAAAGGAGTGGAAATTCTCTTATTTGAATGGCATGCATGATAAGCCTTGTTTTGTGGGAATCCACCATAAAACATCTTATCTGTGGAAGGTGCAGTTGTCTTTGTTGGTCACAGATGGTGATTTGGATTCTAATGTAGTTGAGGAGGTCCAAGATTTGTAATCCAGTCCAGAAGCAGATAGGAAGTCAGTGAAGTGAATGGAGTCTGTTACAGTGACTATTATACAAGACATAAGCTGTTGCATGTTGTACAGGTCCGGGCCTTGTCAGCCTGTTCTGAGGGTGGGCCATGCACCTCAGAGGAGTCTGTCCTTCTCTCTACAGACTCCATGCACATCACAAGTCCAAGCTCCAGGCTTGCAGCAAAGGTTCCTCTTGCATTTCCTCTTCCCTGCCAAATAGCTGATTGGCAGGGAGCAGGAGCTTCTGCCTTCCCCCCCACACATTGCAAGTCCCAGCCCAGGGCTTACTGTTCTCCATTTCCCTACTGAATGGGACTTATAGTGGAGAGTTTGAGGAACAGGGGGCAGAAATGTTTTACATAGAGTGGCAAACACCTAGGGTCTACCCCGCACCAGTCGTGGTTTCTGTTTCCTCTCCATAAAAGAAAAGAGAGAGTTTTCTGATCAGAAAGAGATGTCCTAGTGTATTGCTCACTCCTGAGGGCACTTTTAAACGAGACAAAATTCTCAGCTGATCCTTTAAACAGTCACCTTTCTTCCTGTTTGTTTCAATGCTTCACACAGTTTGCAGCCGCATCTTTCGCACGTCACACCGGCCCTGCAATCCTCCCCCCTCACATCCGCATCAGCGATCTGCCGTCTTTCAAGGTAGTGAGATGGCAGTCTCACTACCTTGCAAGTGCTTGTTAAAAGGTGCCCTGAGTAACTGATGGTCTGGTTTTGCTTCACACAGACACACACACACACACAGACACACACACACACACAGACACACACACCTTTTGCACTAGTTTAACCAGTGCTTGATTTGTGGTGGTCCCCCCCCCCACCCCGGTCTGAATACTATCCTGGAACCACTGGCCCTGGAAGCACGGGGGGGGGGGGCGGGATTCATAGGCCCCATGGCCCCACCAGCCCCTGCTCCACCCCTATCCCCCTATACTTGGCCAGCCTTTGCTCAGGACCAGATTAAGTTTGAGAACAGCCAGAGCTAGGGGCAGTCGATGCCACTACTAATCAGCTGTTCGGTGGCAAAGTACTCTCCTAGCCAAACAGTTGATGGGTGGCAGTAGCAGCCCCATCCTTCCCCATTCAGAGCACCCCCACCCCTGCCAGAGTAGAGAGTGGGGCTGAGGCTGGTGCTTCTCTATCCAGCAGGGTTGGTGTCCTGCAGAATAGCAACAGGGAAAAGATTTGGAAGAGATGCTAAGACTGGCTGCACCCACACTCGAAAAGAATTAATTAAGCCTCTCCCTGGCTCCCCCTTCCTGAATGAATCCTGCACAAGCTCCTAGTCTTCATTTATAAAGCTCTTCACAACCTTGCTTCCCCCTACCTCTCTGCGCCAATTTCCCTCCGTACTCCAGTCTGTGAACTCCGCTCCTCCTCTGTCCCCTCTCTCGCCCTCCCACACCTCCCCTGCTCCCCTAAGCGCCTTCGTCCCTTCTCTCTAGCTGCCCCCCATGCCTGGAACTCCCTCCCTGCCCACATCTACCTCACCTCCTCTCTTCATACCTTCAAATCCCTCCTCAAGACCCACCTCTTCCGCTCTGCCCTCCTCAACTCCTCGTTCCCCTCACCTAACTCCTGCTGATACCTTCCATCCATCCAGTTACCTGAGGTCTATGTACTCATATCCTCCCCACATGGACCACCCAGCCATCATTCTTGATGTAACCAAGCCAAGCACATGCACCTGGGACCTCACATCTTTGTGAATGTTACACTGCTTGTCTCTCCCTCTGTTCCCCTTCCTTCGTCTCACCCCCCACCTCAGATTGGAAGCCCTAGGGCAGGGACCGTGTCTATTCCATTACTTTGTAAAGTGCCAGGTACATTACTTGCACTATATAAATGCTTGCTAATAATAAATAATAATAAGCCCTAAGTATAACACACACTGTTCTTTCTAATGAGAGTCCCTGCTGACTTGCTCGAGTGTAAATAAGAACAGAATCAGATGCTCTGTGTAGAGGAGCCAAGGAGAATATTCTGACCATGACCATGTGTGCGACCTTGAGAAGAATGTCCTCAATGAGGGTTACGTTGGTGTCTTGGCAAGTGCATTCCTGTTTTCCCCTCCTCCTCCTAACCTTGCTTCTGAATTAAGTTTAGACCAGATACTCTTCACCCATTTACTTTCTCTCTGAGTCAGTGGGACATTCGATTGCAGAGGCAACATTAGCTGAAGATGTACAGCTGCTGCATGCCATCTGTATACAAGGAGCTGCTATGCCTTTAGGGGCAACACCTGCCACCCCCTCCCTTATTGTGCAAAGATTTAGGAAGGCAAGAATATCCTCTCCTTGTGTGTATAGAAACTGGTTCTGAGGGGTGAGGTTAAAGAAGAACAGGTTTGCTACTCTGCAAATTTTCTGGACTTTCCTCCCAATAGGCTAACAAACCGGAGGTCTCTTTCCTCAGGAGAAGGAGCGAGAGCTTTGTTCTCCTCATCCCCTCTTAAAGAGACCCACAGCCCATAGCTGACTTACTCAGCTGGGCACTGAGGCGTCTTGTACTTTGCTGAATGCTTGCTGGCCACACTTGTTTTCCTGTTTGGCCTTTCAAAGGCACCTTCTCCATGGTGTGCTCTGTGATTTTGCAATCATTTCCCCCCATGCTTATCTGATTGGGTTCATTTTGAGCTATTTGTAGCCAGTACAAAAAGAGACCAGCTTAAAAATCAATGTAGACATTGTGTTCCCACACATGCCCTGTATTTATAGGTATTAGAAATGGGAATGAGTCATCCAGCAATACAGTTAAGTACTGACAAATGGTTGTCTCAAGACTCTGATAAGTAAAATCTCTTTTGACTTACTGCATATCTTTTGTTTCTTTCTACGTGCTGCTGGCATACACCAGAGAAAAAATGTGTGTGCCTTCAAAAAGGACCCAGACAGCAGTCATTGCACAGGCCAACTTCCCAGTGTAACCCAGGGGTGTAGTAATGGCTAGAAGGTTTAGCCACAACTGTTAGAGGGAAATCAGAATAGCTGCATTCATAGAGGAACACATGAGGGTTTTAAAAAAAATGTTTTTAGTTAAAATGGCATTTTAAAGTCTTCCATCTGACATTATGGCTTCTCTAAAATGTACATAGTGGTGGCTCCTCTCCTAAATCATTCTGGGTTTGCAAGATCTGAGTAGCTAAGAGTGGGACAATAAAATTCAGAAAAGTCACAGTGATTGTGGAAAAGATAATAAAATGTCCTCCATTTATCACCTGAACTCAACAAACAACCTCCCAATCAAAACAACAGCAACAAAATCAAACAAAACCTCAGCATGCTAGCTCTGTTATTTATCTTAGAGACATTTCTTGGGAACTGTGGTGGTATTGTACGCATAGGGTATTAGGTCCTTTTTACACGGGCACCCCATGTGAATGCCGTGGCGGGTGCAGGGGGGGATGCGTGGCACCCGTGGGAACACTGCGGGCGGTGGGTGTGCGCGCACTCCTGCACTTCACCCATCATTCAAGCATGGAGCAACAGGCGCCAGTTCTAGTTGTTTCATGCGTGGAGGTGGGTGGAGATAGATGTGCACCTGTGGGAACAGTCACACACCTACCTCCACCCACCACTGGTGCACACCCATCCTCCCTCCCACCCACTGTAGCCTGTGTGAAAAGGGCCTTCGGTAAAAGCCGTTTAAAATAGAGCAAGTGCAGTTTATGAGATAATAAAACCAAATCGATTCCCAATATAGGCACACAATTAAGTGGTATCTTGAATCACTAAAATCCTGTGAACCCAGACAGCAACAAAAACTTGCAAAATATAGCCAATACCAATTGAATCATGAGTCCATCTACAGATCATGTGACCCTACTTGGGATCTCTCCTACAGTTTGGGGATCTCCATTTCAATGGGTGACATATGAAGGAGAATGAAACCTGTTCTATTGGTTAGTCTAATAGACCTTCGGTCAGGGGCAGCAGTAAAATAATCCTCAGGAGCTGGAATGGAAGTGGAGACATGTAAGGAATAGGAATGGTAAAGGGGGCACTTCCACCTACTTTCTGGTGTGACCCATCTCCCTACAGATCATGATTAGGGATGGGCGAACAGATCGCGGTTCGGGTTCGGCCGTTCGGTTCGGATTCGTTCGGTTCGTCCATTCAGTTCGTTCGGTTCGGATTCGTTCGGTTCATTCGCCGAGTTCGGGTTCGGCTCAGTCGTCCGAACAGGCTGTTCGGTTCGGCCGTTCGGGAAGTGTTGTTATGGTTTTTATATATATATATATATATATATATATATATATATATATATTTGTTTTTTATTGGGTTTTATATGGTTTTCTTTTGTTGTTTATTTAGTTTTTTGGTTGTTATATGGGGTTTTCTTATTTTTTTTATCTAATATTATATATATCTGTCTACACTAAATCTAACAGCTATTAACTAATCTAAATGCTATGAACTAAATGGATTATCTAATAAGTACACAGACCTACTCCTACAAACACTAAAACTAAATCACTAATGCGATCTCTATCACTAAGCTAACTCCTACAACTGTCTTCATCTATCTATCTATCTATCTATCTATCTATCTATCTATCTATCTATCTAATCTAGCTCCCCCATCCCATATCCATATCCAAATATATATATATATGGATATATATATGGATATGGAGATATATATGGATATATATACATCCAATATATATGGGATGGGGGGGAATCACAAATAGAAGAGGAGTCTGTAGCGAAATACATACATTACATACTCAATGAGTCTGTACAGTGCATAACACAAGGTTTCAGTTTATGGTTTAAGTTTCATTTCATTACAAAAGTGAAATGAAACTTAAAGCAATCTAAAAATCCTACTCA
>QEPC01001035.1:1519543-1564755 GCA_003113815.1 Sphenodon punctatus | reverse complement strand
TAGGGCTGTAGCGGAATATCGCAGCGGTAGCTATTTCCGGCAGAAACAGTGTTTCCGCAATTAGTGGAACGGCATGGCAGAGGCTTTCATTCCGCGGTTTCATTCCGCGGTTCCGCGGTTCCGCTTATTTAATTCCGCAACTTAGTGGAATCGTGGAAACATGACATTTTCGCTATTTCCGCAATTCCGCCAGCGCCAAAAAATAGCGGAATAGCGGTTTCCCGCGATTTCCGCAATTTTTACGCAATTTTTATGCAATTCCGCGATTTGCAGAATTCCGGCGGAATTAGCGGAATATCCACAGAAAAGTTGTGGTGTGGCGCGGGCAGTTCCGAAATGGCAGAACGGAATCGCGGCGCAGTAAAAGCTGCTGCCGCATCAGCCCTAGTCCTGTGCCCTTCTAAAACGATGCTCAGAAGGGGGACATGTCAGGAAAAGGCATGGTAGGGGTGGTACCAGGTGAAATGCATGTAGGTATGTAAGAGCACCCTCTTGCACCCTCCCCCACTTTTCTGAATCCATTCCTCCAGGAGAGAAGATCTATTGTTCTAGAGATGAAGGACCAGGATTCTAGTCATATCATTGTGTGAATAAGAGGTAATTGCTTGCTACCTGCTGTCTAGTAACAAGGGTTTATATTACTCCTTTTCTTCCCTTACTCAACTGCAACTATCCTGCCAGAAGCTGGATGACTCTTCAAAGGATACAAAAGGAGAAAAGAGAGAAATTTTGCACCATTTAAATAACACACACAACTACTTTAGTAAGGACCAAGTTCTGCCATTGGTACATGACATGAGTCTTACCTTGAAGGCAATAGTGGTTTCTTTACACTGAAGTTTTTCATCAATATTTTCTTTTATATCAAAAAATCAAAATAAAACTTCTGAAAACAAATTCACAAAATTAGGATTTATTTATTTTGTTTGCAAAAACTTCCAGTTCCTCAAAGAAATCTATTTTCTATCAAACATTTAGACATAAAATATGAGAAATCTATTTTCTATTAAACATTTAGACATAAAATATGAGCAAAAGCCCAAGAAGAAACTTTAAAAAAAAATATAAACAATGTTTCCCCTCCCTGAGCATACACCATGATCTTAAAAAAGCTATACTACGTAATTTCTTCAAGACTTTTTAGCTTTCTAGTTTTAAAAATAGGATTGCTGATTATTTTCTTGCGACATATCATTCTCTGCATGTAGCATGCCCTGTTTCAATCAGGGCATACTATATGTGTGGGGCACACTCACAACCAATCAGATCCAGTTCTCAAGAGACAGATGGACAAATAAGGTTGACCGTTAGGCATTAAAATTATGTAAGTTACTAATTCAGCCTCTGGAAAGCTGATCTCAGTGGACACTGAAAGATTTTAAAGAGTTTATTTCTATAGCCAGATAAAACCTTCTGCAAGGGGTCAGGCCCACACACCTTCTGTGGCAGCCCAGATTCTCCTACTTACTATCCCCGTGCTTTCTAGATTGATTTCCCAGGAAGTTGTACAAACAAATTCATAAAACTTTTTAGTAAACCTGTACCACTTCATATTCCACGTATTCCTCAATAATTATAGGGTCATTTGTGTCCCACTGGTTCATGCCCTTGTCAGCTGCAGTTTTTTAAAATAATGTGATTACTAGAACATTATTGGGGTACACTCATTAATTGTAATGAATGGGAAAATGAAAGTGCTATGCGCCTAGGGTTGCGGGGTCATATTAATCCCAAACACAATGTAATATTTTGACTGTTTTCATAACATGCCATTTTCTTTGTGTACAGAAAAGTTTCACCACGAGGACACTGAAGTCCATTACACCCCAAGTGGCAAACTTGTTACTAATTTTCAGGTTTGCTTTATCTTTCAGTTCTTTGCACAGCAATTAATACTTCCATAGTGTGAAACTTCAATGATGTTTTTTTACTTGCAAGGTTGTGCTGAAAAAAATTATCCTATTCGGCTGAAGGTGTAATTTCAACCCCTACATTAGTTGCTATGGCGGCCAGCTATTGAAATGCAGACAAACTCCCAATAGGTTCTGATAGCTTAGGCTCTTGAAATACAATACAATATATACAATAAACTTTATTACTGCGTGACTGAAGTCATTGCAGAGCACAATAAAATAAAATAATCAACAAGTAATACACATAATAAACTAATAAATAAATCAGGAAATACTTCCTTCGTGCAATAATCATATACATACTAAAGATCGCACACACAAGTAGTTTATTAAACCCAGATATTAGTACCAGAAAAATAATATTTCCCGAGGGACCAGGGATACCTAGGTCCCTCATTTTATTCACAAGACTAAGTCCCAAGCTCTTGAAATACAGACAAGCTTTCTGCATGTGAGTTATCACTCACTTTATCTTTCTTTGCTTATGAATGGTGAGAACATTGGGATGTTAACACTTGTTATCTCCTTTGTTAGCTCATTTATATATGAATGTGCTGTCCCTGACAAGGAAATCTATTGCAAGTCTATGATTTCCTTTGACATGTTCAATACTTAGTTGAAAATGTTGTTACTTTTGCAGCTTCGGTACATCTTATGTTCCAAAAGTGGGGGGTCAATTAAAACCAGTACCATTACTGGTGGGATTTTACTGGTAACAGTGGGAGTACCTAGTAACTCGAAGGACATTCCTGTTGGCAATACATTTATGTACCAAACACAATAACATTTTATGTTAAACTGGAGTCATTTTAAATCAATCATATTTATACTTTTCAACCGTGATGGAACTAGGGCATACCATACCCCAATTATTAGCTAATACAAAAGGTTTTTATGGCAGAGCAGGGTTTAGAAGAAAGCTTATGTGATCACCTATCAGTGCATGCTTTCATGTCTACTTAACTGTTCATCCTGTAGGCCAATTTCAGCTAAATTTGGTAGGGGGGCAAAAGGCACAAAGGGCTCAGAGACGTAGAATTTTGTAACAGTAGGTGAACCTAGAGAGAAGAAACGGCCCTTTGATTTACACTGAGTATCATCACTCTGCCCCTATGGGTGTGCAGCTGCATGAGAGGCCTTGGGCAGACTACCACATCTTGGGCAGCCTTAACCCACTCTGTGCAGCTGGACCACACACTGCAGTGCATCATGTGGCCGTGGCCACCAGATATTCCCCCCTGCCACACGGTGGGGCAAACAGCTGGCTCCTACATGATACATCCTCGGGAAAAGGCTGAGAATGTGTTGCTTAGCAGACTTACCCCAAATGGACTAAGGCTGCCCAAGGCATGGTAGCCCATAGGGATGGGACTATCGGTATCAGATTAATCCAATAATGCTGATAATTGGCAATATCGGATTAATCCGATAATACTGATAATATTGGTATTGGTATATAATTTTTTTAACATTGCCAATTTTTTTGATCTTTAACATTTCGGCCACTTTAAAAATGATCTCAATATTAAAGATCCAAAAAATCGGTAATGTTAAAAAACCGATATACCGATATCGTATTAATCCGATACCAATAAAACCAGTAACTGATAATTCGCCGATAGTCCCATCACTAGTAGCCCATGCGCCTGAGCCCCTTCTGCCCCACTGTGCAGTGACCTCCTCAGTGGGGCTTTAAGTGGCAGGCACTGTTGCCCGTCGCACGGGACCACATCACAATCGGGGGTGGGGTGGGATTTTGGTGGGCTGAGGGAGACCCGGCAGGGCCAGGTACTCACTTGTGTGGCCAGCGCCTCAGCCTGTCCCAGCCATGGAGGGAGATATGACGGTGGCCCATCTGCCTGCCCTGCAGCTCCCTCTGCTGGCCACACAGTGTGGCGGCTATGCTTGCCCACCACAGGGCCTCATGGGGATTGGGCCTTCCGCAGCTCATGTGACTGCACTCTATAGGAAACCACGCTTTGTTAGTTTGGTTGTTTGTTGCAATGAACTACTTCTTGTTTTCTCTTATTTTTTCATCATGTTAAAAAGCAGATAGACAAGATGCTGCGACATCTATCTAAGCTGCAGTCACGCTGTCCTGAAGTTCTGTTCTGCAGTAATGGAAGTCTAATTCAAAGCCTGGGGAAATTTTCATCAACCTCCATTGGCTGTTGGATCCAGCCCTATATATATGTACAATGAACAAAGGGAGAAAATACAGCAACATTGCAAAGTCATATTGGCAAGACAGGCCAAAGTGTAAGTCATTATCAGGGATCCTAGATTTCTCTGTCAAAAATTGGAAATTCTCCGATAAAAAACCCCTACATTCTCTGAATAAAAACTCCAAAATCTGCATTTTTAAAAAGTATACATGTTTATTGTTAATCAGTCATTTTAAAGCATTCATTTAAAATCATTGTTAATTTCATTTTAATTACTCTGGACTAGGGAGCTAGATTCCCATGGCTCTTCAGAGCCAGAGGCAGCGGGAGACACAAAAGGTTCCTGTTCTGAGAAACCAGGCAGTTCAAAATATTGGGGATGCAGCAACGCCTCCTCCCGCTGCAAAAAACACTGAGGCCGCCACAATGCCTCTTCCACTCTGGAACTGGAAATAGAAAGCTTCCGGCCATGTGGGGAGCTTCAACACCTCCTCCACTTCCTCTGCTCCAGGAAATAGAGAGCTCACGCGTCGTGGGGAGCTTCAACACCTCCTCCACTTCCTCTGCTCCAGGAAATAGCGAGTTCCCAATCATGTGGGGAGCTTCAACACCTCCTCCACTTCCTCTGCTCCAGGAAATAGAGAGCTCACGCGTCGTGGGGAGCTTCAACACCTCCTCCACTTCCTCTGCTCCAGGAAAGAGAGAGTTCCCGATCATGTGGGGAGCTTCAACACCTCCTCCACTTCCTCTGCTCCAGGAAAGAGAGAGTTCCCGATCATGTGGAGAGCTTCAACGCCTCCTCCACGTCTTCTGCTCCAGGAAAAAGAGAGCTCCAGGTCATGTTGCCAGCCATAAGAACTGGGAAAACAGGGAATTCTGCAGTATTCTCTGAGAAAAATGGTTTTCCATGGTTTCCTCCATTTAAACTTAAAATCCATGTTTACCTGTGTTTTCCTGTGGGAAACAGATTTCTAGGATCCCTGGTCATTGTTCCTCCTTGTAGACTGAAGCGGTCTTATTTTGAAAAAGCCAACTCATTAAACATCACACTGTATCAACGCCAAAGGCTGTAAACAGACATACAGCAGCTCCACTTTTGCCTGTGCCAGCCCACTTCAAAGTTTACCCCCTTGTTGACCAGCAGAGCAGGTGGCAGCTGATGCAGGGCAGCCTTACAGGCAGCGCTCCGGAAGATCACAGAGCACATCTCACTGAAGGAGCTGGCCAAACCTGCAGCCACAGGCAAACACGGAATACAGTGTCCATCTAAATGGGCAAAAGAAAAAGAAAAAAGGATTAATATATCCACTGAATAACTATAAAGAAAGACCCGACACGTTTCAGGAAAAAAGCCCCCTTCTTCACCAGATATTGTTATCTGGTGACAGAAAAATATAAAATGTATAAATATATAATATAAAAATTTAAAACTAATAAGGAATAAGTTACACAGTAACCATGTACGTACAACAAATATAATCCAACAGTATCAAAAACAGACTAATTATTATTCTTAACTGTGTATTTTTTTATTGCGTACAGTACAAAAATGTAGCTTACAACTGAAGTATAATGCAGCTTTACATATACATATTGTTTATATATTCTATTGTTTAAATTGTATCTTCAGCTAATAAACTTTACATACCTTCAGTCTAATTCTTCAGTGTATTCTTACGTTGCCAATTATTAAAAAATACTTTCCATATAGTTGAATTGTAAATCATAGCTATGCAAGAATTCAATTTTATAGGATATATTTTATATAGAATAAAAACCCATCCTTTTTTGCTCCTTCAACCAGAATTTTTTAGAGGAGATTTTATATCTCACACACACACATGGCAGTAGGGCACCAATTGGGCTCAAAAACTAATGAAAATTATGTGTTGATGAAAAACCAAATAAATTGGAAATCTTTGATCTTAAAATAATCTAAAAATTGCAAAAAAAAATCCAAACTAATATTAAAAAATAATCACTTAATCATATCCATGGATTTTGTACAAACAAATATTAGAGATGTGAATGAAAATCATTGTCAGATGAAAATGTTCTATCATGACATCCTCCTAGAGCCATAGATAAAAATTGATAATGGATAAACTATTATACTTATACTATATTAAAAAGTATATTAAAAACTTATACACTGGAAATGATGCACCCCAGTATAATAATATGGAANCCAGTTGCAAGGGCTACAAGTTTGCAAGAGGCATGGAGACTGTTTAAAAGCACCCTTCTGGAAGCTCAGATTAAATGCATCCCGCAAGTTAAAAAAGGGAGCAGGAAGACCAAAAGTCTCCCACTGTGGTTAAATGGGGAGGTGAAGGAGGCTATTAGAGCCAAACAGGCATCCTTTAAGAAATGGAAGGCTAGTCCCAATGAAAATAATACAAAACAGCATAAACACTAGCAACATAAATGTAAAGTGTTAATAAGGCAGGCCAAGAGAGATTTTGAAGGGAGGCTGGCTAAAGAGGCAAAAACAAGCAACAAAAACATCAGAAGCAAGACGCCTGCTAGGGAGCCAGTTGGGTCATTAGATGACAAGGAAGCAAAAGGGGCGCTCAGAGAGGTTAAGGACATTGCAGAGAGGCTGAATGAGTTCTTTGCCCCAATACCCCCCCAGAAGAAAGACAAGTACACATTGTGTGGAATTTAAAAGACCACACTCTTTATTTACTGGATGCTAAGGTCAGGGAGGGGGAATTCCTCCTCCTGGGTCCAGCCTATGCTATGTTTTAACTATTAACTGTAACTACTAACTTGTGCGGCCCGATGTCCCTCGGTGCCGCTAAACTTCTGACTGCCGTTAGGCCACTCTCACTTCAGCTGCCCGGCTGGACGGGGAGGTATGGGACCTCTTGTGACTGGAGTAAGAGGGAGGTGGCGGCCACCCCTGGGACCGCCTGTGTCCTCCGAGGTATGGCACACCCCTCCCTCCTGGGCCTGGGTTGGAACCTGGCCGCCCCTACTCTAGCTTCGCCCATGGCCCCATCTCATAAGGAGACAACTTAATGAGCAGCTAATTCTACCAAAAAGTTTATAATTAATACCCTGGACCCCTGTGAGTGCGACAAAATATACCATTGTGCACATCCGACCTCTCCCTTTTTGGCCAATTTAATCTACATACGCTGTGAGGAAGACAAAAAACTGACAGGCCCCTTATGCCAATCAGGGCCTGGCAGAAAAAATTCCTTCCTGGCCCCCAGTGAGGAGCAACCAGCATGAAGCCCACAGTGTCACAGGGGTGGGTGGGTGGGTGCTTCTTCTCTGCTGATCCTCTTTGGCATGACTGGGTTGCTCCATCCGCATTCCAAAATGGATCCCACCAAGTCCCGAGACTTGGCTCCGTGCCAAAACACTGCTGCTGGCCCGACCCCTGAGCTGCCTTCCTCCTCTAACGGGGGCAGGGCAAACCGCGCTCTGCCTAAGGCTGTCCACCCCCCCTCCACAGGTAGGACGGGGGGGCACGTGGGGAACAGCGATTGCCCCAGCACTCCCCAGAAGAAGACAAGGACATGTATTGGGAATTAAAGGCCGCACTCTTTATTGACCATTGTTAAAGTCGAGGAGGGGGAATCCTCCCTCTTGGGTCCAGCTTAAACTATACTTTTAGCCATTATGTAATAACTAACTGTAACATCTAACTTGGGTGACCCGATGTCCCTCAGTACCATGTAACCTCTAACTGACACTGGGTCACTCTCACTCCAGCCGCCCGGCTGGTCGGGGAGGTACTGGACCTCTCGTGACCGAAGCTGGAGGGAGGTGGCAGCTGCCACGGGGACTGCCCCTGTCGTCTGGTGTTTGGCTCACCCCACCCTCCTGGGCCTGGGTTGGAAGCTGGCCGACCCTGCTCTAGCTTCGCCTGTGGCCCCATCTCATAAGGAGATGACATAACGAACAGCTACTCTACTAAACATGTTCATTAATACCCTGGACCCCTGCCACAGCAAAACTGCCAGCAAAACTTGGCTAGCTTTGAGACCCCCACCCCCAATCTCAGATTAACTGTACGAGCTTGTCTCTTATCACTGTCGGGTACAACTGGATGCCCTCCTCAGAGAGGTGCACTCCGTCTGCCCTGTACAGTTCGGGTTGTGAGAAGCGAATCCCACCATGGACGATGATGTCCCCACCATGGGCGAGGACTAACTTCTCCACTTCCTTGTTGATGTTTCTATGTGCTCTGTCTACTCTACCAGGGCAGATTGCGTTGGTCCACCTGATCCTCTCGATCATGTGTGACCAAACCAACTTGGTGGTAGGCAGTAACCTACGGGCCTCTATCCAGTCCCTTTTTATCCTTACCACGAACTCAAGCCCAGTTGATTTAGGCAGGTTGTTCTCACATAAGTGCACTACAGGATATTGGGGTGCCAACCCCTGGCAGCCACATGGATCAGCGGCATCAGCTGCTCCCATCTCATGCTGCTTCTGACCTTCCAGACAACTTCAGCTTTATCACTGAGGCCCAGCTTTGAGCCCCAGTGGGAGCGGCCAGCCACCTTGCCTGCCCAATAGACAATAATGTGGCCAGCTATGCATATCAACTTGCGCTGGCCTCTGGTTTCTGGTCCTGTTGGCAAAACAAATTTTTTGTTAAAACGGAAGGACCATCATTGAGCCAGGCCACGGACATACAATTGGAATGCGCTGGATCTCCATCTCCCTATGTCCCAAATTTTGTCATCCGGCAGGCCAAGTGCTGAAGCGTAACTTGCCACACCTATGCAGAAGGAGTGGGACCCAAAATAATGGGCCGGCTGGTGTACCTTGTGCAGTGCTAAGTAAAGGACTGCGGAGAATTGGTGGCAGGTCAAGGGGGAACCGTAGTTGTGTATGTGGAAAGGGCCAGGGAGGTTGGGGCATATGGACATGTATTGTTGTGTCACCTCCACCGGGCACAAATCAGGTGAACCCGCCCTATGAAGTGCTATCAATTGTCCCCTGGACTTTTGATCAGTCTTTGAGCTGTGTAAGAGGATGTGGAGGGTATGTCCTTGGACGGAGATGTCCCTCCTGCTAACTGCTCTGTCGGAAGGGTCCCACCTAGATGCTGCCATCAGTTCACTGAGTCGGAAAGGTCCGAAGAAGGCTAATTTGAAGGCTGCGTTAAATAGGGTGGCCTCAAACTGATTGGAACAAACAAGAGGGAGGACAACCATTAAAGCCGACAGGATCTGCGGGGTGATGGGCAACTTATTATCTGCCCTGGGGCCTTGTTGGTGGGCCCAGGATACTGGTAAAAAAAACCACGGTCTGGGGTTGTGTGGCCCGCTAGTTTGCTGATGACAGTGGTGCTAATTTCCTGCTATTGTAGCTGATGTGAGGCCCCTAGAGTGCAGTGATATTGCGAATTGCAACACCTGTGGTTCTGGTATAGGGAAATCCACATCCCAACCCTTGCCCACTCTGAATTCCTGGAACTGGGAGAATACCCTAAGGTAAGTCTCCCTGGTGCTGGGTGCTAAGGAACCTTGCACTGCTTCATACAGCTCTACAGTTCAATGCTCCACATGTGGGGTGGCATGGCCTCTGGCTCCTTGTTGGCTTCTGGTGCCAGTTGGTGGAAACGGTCCATCTGCTGACAGAAGAGTGCATCAGCTATGCCATTGTTTACTTCCGGGACGTGCTTGGATGTAAACAAAATGTTATTATTTAGACACTGCAGCACAAAGGCCCTGACCATCCCCATTACCCTGATGGATTTTGATGACAGGTTATTGAGCATGTGGACCACTGCTAAGTTGTCGCACCAGAACAGGATGGCTCTATTGGAAAATTCCTTTGGCCACAAGTGTACTGCAAGCACGATGGGATAGAGCTCGAGGAAGGTGATATCTCGGGTGATTCCCTCGTCAACTCACTCCAAGGGCCATGGGACGGTGCAGCACTTCCCCCTGAAATAAAGGCCGAAGCCTAGGGACCCGGCCGCATCAGATTTGGACCTGAAGCTCGGCTTCCAGCAAGAGCCACTGTCTCCAGAGGCTCACCCCGCTGAAGGCGGACAAGAATAGACTCAAACTCAGGAGATCCTCCCTCATGTCCGCCGTCACTTGTATGTGGTAATTAGGGGGTAGGTTGCCTGGTACCTTGGCATAGAGATGGGACAGAAATGCCTGGTGCCACCACAAAACAGACGATGTTAGGTAGCCTTAACAGGCCCTGCAATTGCTGCACCATGACTTTGGTACGAGTGAGGCATTCCCTGATCGCCCCTAGGAGTGGGGCTAGTTTGTCCTGTGGTAGGCGTGACTCCTCTTTGACTGTGTCCAGCTCTATCCCCAAGAATGTCAGCACGGAAGAGCTTGCTGCATTCCCCCATGCCCGTTTGGCCCAGGAGCAGGAAGTCATTGATATAATGGACTGTGCCTGGTGTCGGACCAACCAGTTGAGAAGCAAGCTAAACCGTTTAAAGGCCGAGCAGGAGATGGAACACCCCATCGGCATGACTTTGTCAAAGCAGAAACCTCCTTGAAATTGGAAGCCCAATATCTTGAAATCATCTGGGTGGTGAAGGAGGTGGACTTAATATCGCATTTTGCCAGTAGTGCCCCTGGGCCACAGGCCCTGACCATTATGACCGCCACATCAAAGGACATGTATCGGACAGAACAGAGCTCCTTGGGGATGGCATCATTGACCGACTCCCCCCTGGGGTAGGAGAGATGGTGAATAATGCTAAACTCCACTAGGGCCTTTTTTGGTACAATCCCCAGCAGGGAGATGTGCAGCGACACCATGGGTAGGCGCTTGAACGGCCGGCAACCCTGCCCGCCGCTATTTCCTTTTAGAACTTGACATGTACCAAGTTCTCCCTGTCCTTAACGGATTTAAAGTTTTCAACACATTACCTTACTTTAAGTTGGCTTGCTGGTATCCTAAAGCCCTCCCTGAAGCCTTCTACTACGTACTGCACCTCCCTCCGCATAGGGCAGTCGCGCAAGGCTAACTCCAATGCCCTATGCTGAACTGGGGTTGGGGCCCTTGTTGCCACTTGTACCCTGGCCACCTGGCGGGTATTTAGTTGGTGGCTTGTTTCTGGGCTGGGACCTAACCTTACTGCAGTGACAGGCTGCATGGTTTCCCATGCAATGAGAACAGGCATGCTGGAGCCGGCATGGGGAGCGGGCACAGCTCCCCACCCCATTGTATTCCCAACATGTTGCCCCCTTGCTGGGGGGGCGGAGCCCTTCTGACCAAAAGGGGTCATTCATGGGCGCCACCCCACCCTTGACTAGGGTGTGGCTGCTGTCGGTGCGCAGAACATTGTTGACGTTGCTTGTGCAGAGTCATACATCTTGGGTGTACCTATCCCACCTGAGCCTGGAGGTTACAGAGGCCAGCTTCTGGAATGCCTCATCAGAGCCAGGCCCCGGGATTGCCGGTGTCAAAAGCCCTCCAAACTATGTCTTGGTATTTAATCAGTTTGGTGGCTCGCTCGGGGGACATTTGGAGCATGGCGCCCATCAAGACCGAAAAGGCCACTGACCAGTTACGGTGTGCTTTGGGCCTTCTAAATTTCTCCTTGTCTCTACTCTCATCCTTGGAGTTGGAGTCTCAGATGGGATTGCTAAAAAGAAGGGAGAAAATGTCCATGTATTCGCCCTTCCAGATCTTGTCCTGGATAGTCTACATCAAGTGCACCACAGTTGAGGCATTCACCTCTGCATAACCCCCAGCTAATGGGGTCATCTCCTGAACTGTGGGGTAGCCCAACTAGCATTGTATGGTATGGTGCCCTGGGTGCTTCCATACTTGGGCCATTTGCCAGCCGATTCCACCCACCATGGGTGCACCCTGTGGCGTGGGGCTGTGAGTAAACCCCCTTGGGGGGGCAGGGCTCAGATGGGCGGGCCATGGCACCCACAATCTGATCCAACCCAGCCTCTGCTGGGGGGCTGGCTCAGGCGGGCTGGGCTGGCCATGTCCGGCACAGCACCCACTCCTGTGGGTAGTGTTCGTGACAATACCTACCTGTTGGTCTGTGAGTCTCGGGATGGGCGGGCATGACAGTTCCGTCATGCCCACACGCACGCAGGTGCCTCACCTGTTGGTGGCTGGGGGTGCCCATCTGCCATTGCTCGGATGGTGGCCTCAAGTGCCTCCATCCTCCCTGCGAAGTTCTGGAACTGTTCCAGGATTGCATGCAATGGATCGCTCCTTGGGCAGCGTCTCCTCTTCCTGGCTCTCAGGAGACAAATCATGCCACCCTCCTCACCGTGGCATGTGTGTGTGTGTGTGGGGGGGGGAGGTCGCATGCCTGGGTGATGTCTGGTCCCTGTGTTGCCTGAATGCTGTGGGGGCTTCATATCTTGAGGAGCTGGAGGCAGTGGAGTTCATCCCTATATCTAGCGGGGGGCCTCGATCACCTGTCTGCCCGCCCGAGAGTGGCTTGGGTGGGGGGAACTGCGCCTGTGGCTGGGGGGTCCAGTGACCCTTATCTATGGGGAGAGGCATCCTCGTCGGTGGTGGTGGCCAGCAGTATGGCCCCTCTTCCCCCCCTAGGGTGATGCTCAGCCATGGAGGGCTCCTGAGAGGGTTGGTGCCCCACCAAATCCCTCAGGACCTCTTCATAGCCCCCCATTCTTTGCTGCCTCTGCCTGCAGCTGTCTATGCGCCCTGCCCTCTGCTGGGGGGCGCTTTGTTGGGGCTTTTCCCTGCCCCTTATCTCTGCATCCCATGGCTTCTTTTACAGCAGTGCACTCTCATTTGGGGTTGACCCTGCCGTAGGGGTCCATTCGCAAAGCTGCTGCATGGTCGCCCCTCCCTCCCCCGCCTGCCGCATGAGATGCCTGCTAATGCACTGCTGCGTCGGCAGGGAAAACCCGCTGTTATTTTCCCCATAATTGGGGACACTAAAGGGGGGGGAGCCTGCCGCTGCGCCTGGGATGCCTGTTGAAACCGGAGCATGCCGCTCCGTGATTCTTCTCTGCTGCTCCTCTTTGGCGTGACTGGGTTGCTCCAGCTGTGTCCCTTGCGAGACTTGGCTCTGCGCCAAAATGCCACTGCCGGCTTGACCCCCCAAGCTACCTTCCTCCTCTAACAGGGGCAGGGCAAACCCCGCTCCGCCTAAGGCTGCCCCTCCCCCCTCAGCAGGTGAATGAATGAATAATTTATTTAGGCACTAGCTTCCGCCATGGCCACAAAACAAGGAATAAACAAAAGAACAATACAATTGCTTAGCAAATATACAATTCAACCAAATAAAATAAATACACTTCGCTATTATACAAAAGTGAAACACAATATAGTATTAAGTCAATATCTCGCATCCCCAGAAGGTACAATTTCCTCTAAGACATAATGTACAATAAAACAAAAGAGGGGCAGTACCCTCCAGGGCTATAGGCTCCCATTGGTTATTATAGGACTGCTCCCTCCCGTATCCTTGCGGCCCCCTGCGCAAGTAGAACAGGGGAGGGGGCGCATGGGGAATGGCGATTTCCTGGCAAACTCAGCTCAAGCCTGACTAGAAGTTAGACCATAAACTCACTGGTAATTGTTGAAGATAATACTAAACAATTTTGTTACAAACTGGTTGCAGAACTAGTGATTAAAAATACAAAACCCCAATGTTATAAAAAATATGATTTCTTGGTAAACTCAACTAAAGCATAACTAAGAACCCACAAACTCATTTGTACTTGCTAAAGCTGTTACTTAAAGGATCTGTTTACAAGCTGAAGACAAAGCTCACGGAGTTAATATATTCACCCCTAGCTCAAACCAAACACCAAAGAAGAAAAAAACTGTTTACTCTTACCATGAAAGACTGGGAATCCTCATCTTACTCTTCCTCAATTTTTTTTTTAAAAAAAATACAGTTATGGCATCTTTGCTGAACCGGAGAGCTTATTATACAGGAGTTGACATATATATCAAGGTAGAAAAAACTTAATCTAGATCAGGTATTCCAATTGCCTTGTGAAACAAAAATGCCTAATATAGTTCAATTATCCCTGGCTTTGAATGAGACTCAGCACTGCACCCATTCTTCTCAATGCTAATAACTGAATAGACAGATGGCTTGTGTTATGTAAACAAAAATACCTAATATGGTTCAATTATCGTTGGCTGTGAACATGAACGAGACTGAACACTACACCCAATGATAGAAATGTTAAAAAGAAAGACCTGAAATCAATGTCCTCATTCAAGCCAAGGGGCTCTACTGTATTTAATCTAAAAATCCACTGTTACCTTGCGGGATAAGCTTACCTTTCCATTTGTGCAATGTTGATGAACTTTCTCAGCAGCCCAAAAAGAAAAATCCATAGCTCCATGACCAAATGACAAAAAAATGGTTGACTAATGGTGCAGAGGTTCTCCTGTTTTTAATATTGCTTCTGTGTTCTCCAATCCTGATCTTGAGTTTTCTTATGGTTTGGCCTACATATAGTTTTCCACAGGGGCATTGATCCAGGGCAGCCCTGCACGTGGCGCTTCGGAAGATTCCAGAGCACACATCACTGAAGGAGTCGGCCAAACTCACAGCAACGGGCAAACACAGAACACCTGTGTGGACATCTAGGGCCTACAAGTCTCAGCCAAACATAGTCCCACCCAAGAGACCAGCAGACCAAATGGCTGTCATGGTTCAGTTGTGAGCCTTTGGATCTGGGTAATAATACTCTTCCTCACTGCACCACCACCTGGTCTTTGATTTTCCCTTGTATTCTCTATTTTCCCCTTTCTTATTGGTAGCCACACGCACCTAGTTTCCTGATTGGCCCCAGTCTCCGTATAAGGCACAAGAAACTAGTAGAGTATTTGTTGTGGGTTTCTTTGTTGTTGGTGTTGTCTGGTCTCCTCCTTGGACTCTTCTCTATTGCCACTCAGGCTATATTTTTCCTAGACTTTAAAGTGGATAGTTGCTTGTTCCATTTTTGTCTACCTTGTCCTCTTCTGCCTGAGTCAAACTGGGCTCTCCCTTGTTGTCTCTCAGTCCCCTCCTCGCATCATAGATGCTGCATAGAGTCTTAAAGAGGGCGAGGAGGCATGGACCGTTCAGAATAGGGCTAGCAGCATTCACCATGAGGCATTCAAAGAAAGGGTGTTTTCTGACCAGACACTCTCCACCCACTACCCACCCTGTTGCAGGACTGCAGTGTTGCCCTAAACATGTATAGTGGGTGGGGAGTGTTTTGTCTGAATATGTCCAAAGAGACACCAAAATGCAGGAAAACCCAACAGGATTATGTAGGCTTCTAAAGTGAACACCTGCTACAAATACTACAATTTGTCCCTGGGAGGGAAAACTTTCCCCACCTCTGATATAGCACTTTCAGTCCTTCCTACAAGCTGAAAGCTACCAGACCAGTGAACAAGAGGAAAAAAATATATGGAAAAATCTTTAAGATTCCAAATTTGAAGAAGAATGGGGGGAGGGTGGGAGCAAAATTTAAAGTGGCTAATGCAGCTATTTCCTCCTTCAGAAATACTACAGCCACACAAGAAAAAACAGTACATGAAAAATCAGTAGGTACTTTCTATTTTTTATTTTTTTAAGTGTCCTTAGTCACCAAACAATTGTCACTAAAATAAGTTCTTTGGAAATGCGTCTATATCTTGTCTGTGATTTTTTTCCCTCCCACTATGAACCTGCCATATCCCAATCAACCAGTTTAAACATTCAAAGTTCAGCTTTCTCAAGCATCAAATCACACAGGAAGAGGGACAAAGCTGTCACTAGAAAATGCAACAATAAGGTCATGCAACAATAAGGTAAAAAGCGAGTATATTTGAAGTGTTCACTGC
Organism: Sphenodon punctatus; assembly: GCA_003113815.1. NCBI lineage: Eukaryota > Metazoa > Chordata > Lepidosauria > Sphenodontia > Sphenodontidae > Sphenodon > Sphenodon punctatus. The sequence continues at coordinate 1,548,902 of QEPC01001035.1, read as the reverse complement.
TGCAATTTTAAAATTATTAAATATTTATATAGCGCAAGCAATATACCTGCTCCTTTACAACTGTTGAAAATAGACAGGGTCACTGCCGGGGGGCGGGGCGAGGCTTACAATCTGAGAAAGACATTCCTCTGCTGCACTCAGTCTATGCACAATATATCCACTCCAAATATCCAATATCTAAACTATGTACAAACACAAACAGGCCCACTTCTGCCACAACCTCCACAGAGCCAGTCTCCCCCCACCTCACCCACACATGCAGCTCTGTAATGAGACTTATTTTAGACATTTTGATTCGGCACATCTACCAGTGACAGCCTCCCCAGACCATCCGTTCCCATCTTTGCAGCCTTTGTCCCTCCTCTGGTGGGTGTAAAAGTACCACAAGTATTTACAGGGTCAGGACCAATACTTTCCTACTTCTCACCAAAGAGAACTCTGAGACATCTCTTGTGTATGTTATTGGCCTGGATGCAAGCCACCATTAAGCATCTAACAAATCATAGCCATTTTTTCTTGGGTCCCTTCTCTAAGGCAATCTCCCAAATTCTCTTTCCCAGGTACCTGGCCTCACGTTCCTTTCTTTCTCTGAAGCTCCCCTGCTTTCCTCGGTTCTTTGCTTAGCTTTCGGGCCTGTTCTCAAATGAAGAGAGTCTCAGGGCAGGTGTAGCCAGCATGCCCTCTCACTATGGTTCTGGCCTTGCAAGAACTCATGGCAGAGCCTTCCACGGTCCTTTAGATCTCTCAACTGGGCTGCCAGTTCCAAATGATTAAAATAATGAGTCAGGTCAAAAGAGGCTTCAAAAGCATCAGAGTTCTACACACATGCATATGCTTCTTTGTACATACTTTGTGCTCCACCACCTATTGAATTCCAGTAGCACTGCTCTTATTCTCTAGCTAAGTACTGGCCCAAGGGCAGGGACTAGAAAGATCTCTCGCTCCCCCCTCCCCTCTGGTAAAGAGGGAAGGAGGAGCGAGAGAGCTCTCTTTCCTCCCTCCTCTCTGGTAAAGATGGGAGGAGGAGCAAGAGAGCTCTCGCTCCCCCCTCCTCTCTGGTAAAGATGGGAGGAGGAGCAAGAGAGCTCTCGCTCCCCCCTCCTCTCTGGTAAAGATGGGAGGAGGAGCGAGAGAGCTCTCGCTCCCCCCTCCTCTCTGGTAAAGATGGGAGGAGGAGCGAGAGAGCTCCTGAGGCTCCCATCAAGGTGGCTGAAAAAGTCACCCTAAAGGCCATTCTGATTGGCTGGGTTCCTCCATAGAAATGCAGTCTGGGAGCCCTGGCACCTCCCCAACCCCCAGACAGCATTGCTTCTTCGGGATGCTGCCCAGAGCATGCACACTGGTGAATGGGTGTGTGTGTGTGACTCCTCTCTTGGGTGTTTTTACACACACATTTCTCCTGCATGTTTGCTGTTACATCCTGAACTTTCTGTGTGTCTAAATCACTCACCCAGATCTTAAACATCTGGCTCTTTGAACTTCTGCAAAGAACTTCTGCTAGAACTTTTGTGTGTTAAAAAGTTCTCCTGGTAAACTGCTTTGCTCCAGGCAGCTGTGGTCACTTGGTTTCCATGGCAGCCTGTCACGTCTACAGCTGTGGCTACTTTAGGCTGCCTCAGGGCAATGTTTGTGTGAAGAATGCATCCAGGAACTGCCTCAGAGCTGTGTGTGTGTGTGAAGAATGCATCCAGAACTTACCTGTTGACTTGTAAACCCAGAAGATTGAAAGACCAGCACTTTAAGGTGGGTGTAAAAATGCCCCTTGAGTCCCACTCCCTCCCTCCTGCCTGTGGCCCACCCAAGGGAGCAGGAGGGAGGAAGAGAAGACGCATCTCCTGCCTCCTCACTCAGGTTCTGTAGCTGTACGGCGAGGCTCTAGCTAGTAAGCCCAAACTCGACTCCCAGGATGGAGGGAGAGAGGAGCTGGAGGAGACTTCCCACCGCCTCCCATGCAAGTTCTGTGGGCCGCGTGGGGAGGTTTTCCTAACCAGACCTTCTCTGTTGGCTCCTTGCTGTGTGCCAGCAGCAATCATCTGACTGGTGCTTTGTGGCCAGGAGCCAAGTGGGGAGGGCTGGTTAGAAGCGCCTCCCCCACCAAGCAGCATGCACAGGACCTTTGCGGGGACTCTGGAGGCTGCACGGAGGGCAGCAGTGGGCAAAGGGGCAGCCTGAGGGGGATTGGAGGATCAGCATCATCAGGTGGAGCTCTGCTTGGTCTCTTTGCTACTTGCTGCCTGTGCGCCTTGAAGTCTGCTGCCTGCAGGGACTGCAGCTCCTGACCTGAACTGCCTTCTCTGTGGGCCTTGCAGCCATGCCTTTCCCTGTTTGTTCTGCTCAGTTAATGAAGTCTGCCTTTAGCTCCTGGCCATCAGCATTGTGTGGGTGTCCCAGGGCTGGTCAGGTGCTGCTGTTTGTCTGCCCTGCTCTGCCACCCCAGCGGTTTGCAGCTGGACAGGGGCTGGGCCTGCATCTGGGGCTGTGGGTGGTAAGGGGTTAACAGTGGCTGCTGCATCGCATTGGGTGTTTTTACACACACACTTCTCCTGCATGTTTGCTGTTACATCGGGAACTTTCTGTTTGTCTAAATAACTCACCCAGATCTTAAAGATCCGGCTCTTTGAACTTCTGCCTAGAACTTCTCCCAGAACTTTTGTGTGTAAAAAGTTCTCCTGGTAAACTGCTTTGCTCCAGGCAGCTGTGGTCACTTGGTTTCCATGGCAGCCTGTCACGCCTACAGCTGCGGCTACTTTAGGCTGCCTCAGGACAGTGTTTGTGTGAAGAATGCATCCAGGAACTGCCTCACGGCAGTCAGTGTATGTGTGTGTGTGTGAGAGAGAGAGAAATGCATCCAGAACTTACTTGTGGACTCGTAAACCCAGAAGATTAAAAAAATCTGGAACTGTAAAGTGTGTGTAAAAATGCCCATAGCCGTGGTTAGCAGAGCTGGCTCCTGGCAAGGGGCGGGCTCCCTGCTGGGGCATGGGTTTCCGAACAGAGGGCCTGCCTGTCTTTGTGTTCTGTGTTCCCGACTCGGGGCTTTCACAGGGCAGGGGGAAAGGGCATGTTTCCTGCCTGCACTCTTGGTTCACCCGACTGCCGGGACGCTTTCTCTGAATGCAGGCAAACCTGTGGGTGCATGCAGCTTCAGTTTGGGTCACCCACGTGCCTGCTCCAGGGCTCCAGCCTGCTTCCTGTCCATCTCAAAACACCCAAAGTGTCTCAAAATAGAACACCACCAAACTGAGGAAAATTCTAATTGGAAATGGAACCCTTAAACCCATCTCCAGCTAACAAGAGCTCCCCCCCCCCCCAATTTCTTACATTAAATGTCTATATACAGGGGCAGGGTGGAATGTCTGCATGGTATAGGAGAGTTTCTGCAAAAGCGCATTGGGAATAATGAAAGAAACATGTTTGAGAGAGGGTGTTGATTACATGTGGGCGAGGGAGAATATTGGAACCTTTTGCTTTGCTCACTGGAACATTTCTGCACTTAGCACTAATTTTAACATGATGGGTTTCCCACAATAACCATAAAAGCTCTTATTTACATTTCTGCAAATACAATTTTTTTATATTTCTGAGGTTTCAAATAAGATGGGGATGTGAGGCTTTCAGTTTATTGTGCAGTGTCACACAGGAGGTGAGGGTTATATCACAGGGAGAGCTGAAAGGAAGGGTTTGAGCAGGGAGAGGACAGGCCTGGGAACAGAAGCAAGGGAAGGGGAGACCTCTCAGCCTGCCTCTAATCTCAGGGACAGTAAGGCTCTGCATCATTCTCCAATCTCAGGGAGAACAAGGCTCATCATCGTGGTCTGGAAGAGGGGATGACACAAAAGGAGTAGGAACCAGGGGACAAAAACTGAGATCAAGGGGACAAGAAGCAAGGGAACTACAGCCCAGAAGGCTAGGGAACAAGAGAGACTAGGATGCAGAGAGCAAGGCAGCACAGAAGCAATGTGGCTAGGGATGGGCAAACACGGTTCGGAGTTTGGACTGAACTCGGTCTGTTTGGTCGACCAAACCGAACTTCTGAACCGAACTCGATTTTAAAACCGAACCGAACTGAATTTCCGAACTCCGTTCTGTTCGCCCATCCCTAGTGGCAGCACACACCAAAAAACCTGGTTTTGAATGGCTGAACTTGGTTCAGAACTTTGGAATTCGACCGAACCCGGTCTGTTAGGTAGACTGAACTGAACTTCTGAACCGAACTCAAATTTCAAACCGAACTGAATTTCCGAACTCAAATTTCAAACCCAACTGAACCGAACCAAATTTCCGAACTCCGTTCTGTTTGCCCATCCCTAAATGGGGCTAGAGAGCAGGGAACTAGTCACTTAAGAGACTGGACCAGAGCAGGGACTGGGAGCAGGGAGCTAGGAATCAGAGCCAGAGTCAGGTGTGTGGGTAGGGGGGAGAAGGAGCTGGGATGTCCAAGACAGGAATCAAAATGGGGAGTAATGAGAGGGGAGACAAGGCACCAGGACCCAAGGGGTTAGGAACCAGGGAGTTCAGAAGGCAAGTTAGGATTGCCACCTGTGGTGGTTTTTTACCTGACACTCCTATAGACCAAAATGGAAGTGTCACGTTAAAAAATGACCCAAGGGGCAACCCTAAGGCAAGGAAGAGGGAGCATGAGGAGTGGCACGGAGCAGAACATGCTAGGAAATTGTTCCACCCAGCTTCCTGTTGGTACCAGCATACCTTTATACAGGCTGGTAACCAACCAGGAAGCTGGGAGGCAGGGTGACCAAGGAGATAGACAGTAGTCAAGAGAGGGCCCAGAAAGACATGAGGAAAAATAAGCTTGTAAGGAAAATAGGCCTGGGTGGTGGTGCTGATTGGTAAGCTGGTACTCTGGCAACCTGGATGTGGGCAATTTCATTCTGGCATAAATAAAGAAATTAATAATAATAATAATATAAGTTTATTGTACTGGCCACCGGCCATGACAAAACAAGTAATACACAAAACATACATCATGTAAAATCACAATATTAATACATATATAAAACTCAAAATAAGAGGGAAAATACCTCAGCCATTCAAATCATAACTTATCGCATATCTAGCCCAGCTGACCAGCTGCTCCTCCAGCAATACAAATCCATCATTTAATCCTGTCTTAATGCTCCAACTCCCCCATATTCTTTACCCTAACCTTTTGCATTAAAAACGCATATCGCGCCATTAACTCTGTCCTTAAGAGATTTTTACCCTCGAGAAGGAATACTATTTTCTGTTTTACTGTTAAATGAAGCGGGACGTCAAGAAGCTTCTCCAACTTCTCTCGAAGGCTAGAAAATATCGGGCACACGAAAAGATAGTGGGCTACATCCTCAATTCCCAACCGACAAAAAGGGCATATCCTATCCTCATACGGGATCCCTAGATATCTTCCCTCCAGAACTGCAGACGGCATGGTCTGGAATCGCAATGCGCAAAAAGCTCGTTTGTATTGAAATGGAAGCTCCCACTTAATATACTCAGCACCACCACGGTCGGGGACCAGAAACTGGTACCACGGAGACGTCCGTAGTCCAGCAATCGTGGCTCTAGTTGTCTGGTCCTCCAGATCCCTAACCCTAGTCTTTATCAAATTTTTAACTACATTAAATGGAAAATTCATTAAAAATGAATAAGACAGGCCAATTGTATTTAGGACCTCATTTATATTGTTCCACCAAGCAGAACCTACACACTCGTTATCCTGTTTTTCTAATAAACACATATTTGCCAGGTCAGTTGCATGGCCAAAACTAATTTTAAACATACTTAGCAGCATTGTTTCCATAATATCCACCCTTAAAGAGTGCATCCCCAATTCACGTCTGAGCAGGACCGAAGGTGTTGAATTTGACATCTGTATCAGACTCCTCAAAAACTTATGGCGCACTGGCTCCAATGCATTCATCACACCAGGCGACATCCCCCACAATAAGGCCCCATATCTTATCTTTGCCACAATCTTAGCTCGAAATACCTTAATGGCGGGCACAAACCTCTGACCCCCCCTTGATTGAAAAAATTTACAAATTGCCCTCATTGGACCCAGTGTACTAGTTTTCAGGGATTGAACATGGGAATGCCAGGACCCATTATACGTAAACACAAGCCCTAGGTAGGAATAATATTTAACCTGTTCAATTTAATTAGAATCTATAAACCAAGGCTCCCTCTTGAATGTGGATCTAAACACCATAACCTTGGTTTTATTATGGTTAATCGCCAGTTCCTGAGAGCTGCATTCCTTAGCAAAATCCGCCAACAGGTGTCTCAGACCCAGACCTGAAGTTGACAACAGGACTATGTCATCCGCATACATGATAAGCGAAATCCTTCTAGGACCTACTTTGGGTGCCATATAACGTCCTTTGTCCCTAAGATTTATAATCAAATCGTTGACATATATATTAAATAACGTCGGGGCCAATAAACACCCCTGCCTTACACCTCTGGAGGTCTCAATTCTATCTGATAGATGGCCCAATTTATCCATCCTGACTCTAAGTCCAGTACCCGAATATAAAAATTTTATTAGCATCAGGAGTCTTTGATCAATATCTAAACTGCCAAGTTTCTCCCACAATTTCTCCCAGTTTACCCGGTCAAACGCCGAAGAGAAATCTACAAAAGTTACATATAGGTTAATCCCCTTGGCTTTATACTTTTCCACCAAGTGGAACAAGAGAAAACAATGATCCATGGTGCTCTTCTTTGGCAAAAAACCTGTCTGTTCTATAGCAATAATTTGCTTTTGATTTACCCATCGCTGTAACTTGGTTAATAAGATTGTAGAATATATTTTGGAAATAATGGGTAGCAGACTAATTGGTCGATAATTTTTTGGGTCCAATCTATCCCCCTTTTTATATATGGGGACTACTAGCGCAGATTTCCACAACTCAGGGACCGAACCTGCCTTATTTATAAGTGTGAAAAGATTTACCAAGGCTTTGAGCCACCACTCTGGCATTGCCTTTATATAAATCGGGGGGGATAAAATCCTCCCCGGAGGCTTTGCCATTCTTTAATCTCTTGATGGCTTCATAAATTTCCACTTCTCTCACAGGATCCCAATCAGCAGGAGCTGAACATAAATAAAGAACTGATCCTGTGAGATGCTGAGAACTTTAAGCATGAGAGGAATACTGCTGACTTTGGTTGGCGCGTGCAGTCACCTATGGCTGGAAGGAAAGATCATATGGTGGACAGCTGTGTGTGGCAAGGTGCTTATGTATGTTGTTAGGGTCAAGAATGGCTGCCTTTGGCCATCAGCAGCTTATAACATACCTCCCAACATTTTGAGCAGTCAAAGAGGGACAAGGCCCACCTCAGCCAATAAGCTCCATCTTTCAGTGAATAAGCTGAGCCCAGTTGTGCAGTCACATACACACACATCTCCGAACATTCCAAGTGCATAAAAAAGAACAGGATCTCTCCTGCTTCTCACTTCACTTAGTATATCTTCCCACTTCATCATCTCCCCTTTGCCCTCTCAAGTGATTTTCCTGGAAGGCAACCAGGAAAGAGGTTTCTGAGCCTCGAGGACCAGTGGATTTGTCTCTCTCCTGAAAGATGAACTTTGGGTGCTGAATCCCACTGTCCTTTCAGGAGGCCAAAGAAGGACTATCCCTATGAAATAGGGACTGTTGTAAAATATGCTGTAGCACATTAATTACAATCTCAAGTAGATAGCTCCAGAGACCTGCATAGGGTTCTACTGATTTGTGCCAGCCAAGAAACTGACCTCCAGAACAGTAGTTCTTTTGAATTTCTTTCAAAATTTTATTCTTTTTCATTAAAGAAATGGCTTTCAATTTGATCTGCAGTATTTTATCTCTTGTATAGACAATGAGCCAAACTCTGCTCTCATTAATACCCAAGAACACAAAAGGATATCTCCTCCGGGCTGGTATCCTGGCACATGTCAGCCCCCGGGAGGGTGCAGAACCAATTAGGATGGTCTGCCCCTGATGGCTTATGGAACCTAGAAGGTTTCAGACTGCTCTAGGCGATGTATCCTCTGATCTCGATAGCTGCTCATTCGATGACCTTATGACCATGTGGAATTCTGTTGGTGGAGGCCATTGACCGGGTGGCTCCCAGGCGTCCGCTCCCGAATGGCCAACAACGCAGGTCCCCATGGTATATGGAGGAGCTGCGGCGGATGAAGTCGGAAGGATGGCGGTTAGAGCGACAGTGGCTTCACTCGCATGCTGAAGTTGGCCGATTGCGGCATAGAGTCTGGTTACATACCTATGCCGTGGAGGTGCGGGCAGTAAAGAAAGTTTTCTTTGCTGCCCTCATTGCATCTGCTAAGTCACGCCCGGCGGAGCTTTTCCGGGTGGTGAGGGGGCTGGTCAGTCCAGCCTCCCTCTGCCTGAATTTAGAGTCATCGAATGCCTGCTGTGATTTGTTTGTGGGCTTTTTTGCAGATAAAATCACTCTGATCCACCACAGTTTTGATGCGACACTTTTAGCAGTGGGTGAACCAGAGGCAGTAGAAGCCCTGCCTTGGCCTGTTTTGTGGGATGAATTTCAGAATGTGTTGTCCTCAGATACGGGAGATGCCCTGGGGTCTGTCCAAGCCACTTATTGTGAATTAGACCCATGCCCATCTTGGCTGGTCATGGCCAACCGGGAGACATTAGGGCCATTGCTGGTGGAGATTGTCAATGCTTCCCTGGGGAAGGGCAGGGTGCCGGACTGCTTTAAGGAGGCTCTGGTGCGGCCCCTGCTCAAGAAACCATCATTGGACACTGGCGTCCTGGCCAGCTATTGGCCAGTCTCTAACCTTCCCATTTTAGGGAAGGTTATTGAGCGAGTGGTGGCTAGGCAGTTGCAGGAGCATCTGGACCGGATTAACTTTCTTGATCCCTCACACTCAGGTTTTCACCCTGGATATGGCATGGAGACTGCACTTGTGGCCGTAGTTGACGAACTCTCCCATGAGTTGGATCAGGGTCATTCAACCCTGTTAATCCTATTATATCTCTCGGCTGCATTTGATAACGTTGACCACAAATTGTTGATGACTTGGCTGCGGGACTGGGCAGGGATTGACGGGAGCATTCTTGAGTGGTTCTGCTCCTTCCTGGCTGGGAGAGTCCCGCATATGGTCCTGGGTGATTTTTCATCTTTTCCCTGGGGCCTCACGTGTGTAGTCCTGCAGGGTCCCATCTTGTCCCCTCTCTTGTTCAATGTACGTGCAGCCTTTGGGGGAGATTGTTAGGGAGTTTGGCGTATGGTGTCATCAGTATGCTGACGACACCCAGCTTTATCTCTCACTTTCATCCGACTCAGGCCCAGCAGTCTTGGTGCTTAGCCAGTGCTTGGCAGCTGTGGGGGATTGGATGAGGGTGAGCCGTCTGAAGCTAAATCCCGACAAGATGAAGGTGATGGTAGTGGGGAAGGCTGGGGGAGTGGTGGCTCCCATTATTGATGGGATCCGTCCTGCCTTGGTATCTCAGGTTTTGAGTCTGGGGGTGCTCCTGGACCTTCAGCTCTGCCTGGATGCCCAGGTGGCAGCTGTGGCAAAAGGAGCATTTCGCCAATTACATCTGGTACATTGGCTTAGGCCGTATGTTTCAGACTCCGACCTAGCCACGATGGTCCATGCTTTTATTACCTCAAGACTGGACTACTGTAAGGCACTCTTATGTGGGGCTACCCTTGGTGCTGGTTCGGAGGCTGCAGCTGGTGCAGAATGCGGTGGCTCGTCTCCTAACGGGGATGGGTGGACGCGAGCATATTACACCAGTGCTTCACTCTCTTCACTGGCTGCCTATATTGGGTCTTCCGGACCCAATTCAAGGTGTTGGTGTTGACCTTTAAAGCCTTGAATGGCCTGGGCCCCACCTACCTGCACGACCGCCTCACCTTCTGGGTCCTGGATCGGCCCCTGCGGTCGGCTGGGGGCACCCTCTTCAAGGTCCCCTGGGTTTCTCGGGTATCGACCTTGCGGAGGGCTTTCTCTGTGGCCACACCGCTGTTGTGGAACTCCCTCCCATCGGAGGTCCATCTGATTACCAACCTCCTCTCTTTCCATAGACAAATTAAGACCTGGCTGTTCTGCTGTCCTTTTCCTTAGGGAGAGGGGGTGGGTGGGTGGGTTGGGTTAGGGTGTGGGGTATATTGTTTTTTATATTGTGTTTTAATAGTGTTTTAAAGCATATTATTGTTGTTTTAAATTTTTTTAATATGTTGTTAGCTGCCCTGAGATGCTTTTAGCAGGAGGGAGCGGCATATACATTTTATTATAAATATAAAGAAATAAAATAAATAATATTTGTGTGTGAAATGTGAATGACATTTACTTGTAAATTCTTAACTTGCTGAAATGCTGTTGCTTCATGGGACTTCGGCAGTGGGCACATCATAATCTTTTCCAATTTTAATGTCTGCCTTTCAGTTTTCAAATCCCGCAAAGCACAGAAAGGCATGAGATGTGTTGGGTTTTATTTATTCAATTCATCACTTATTAATACTGCACAACACATGTACATGTCATCTAGACTCCTGAATTTATTCCTCATATTTTGGGGGTCATGTAATAAAGTTTCTCCAGCCTTGCTGCTATTCTGCAGGTACATTTTCTGTTGTTCCTGCTTCCACTAACATCAGCAGGGATTTTGATAATCACTTCAATGGGATCAAGATGGTGCCCTATATGCTATTTGTCCCTTAGGTTTCCATTCTATTCTAGGGTATTTTTTATTATTTTATTTCCTGTTATGGCTGGTCCTGCTCTTTTATTCTCTGTTTTTAATCTTTTCCTCAGATAGTGCTACTGCCCCAGAGAGCCCCAGCAGAGTATAAATGCTTTTTCTTTACATTATATATGACTTCTCGTATGAAGACTTTCTGAAAATGTCTTCATGATATTGGAAGCTTTAGAGAAACCTGTCAGATACTTATTAATGTATTCAAGGGTCCATTAAATTTGCAACTTCAGTGAAACAGGAGGCATGCCTTAAAGTAAATCTGCTATCTTCTAATTTGTCTTTTGGATGTAAACTTCTGCTCTTTTATATCTGTACACTTATCCTCTTTGAAAAGCTTTATTCATAGCCCCCATTAATGGTAAAGGAAACTAATTGTGTATCTCACATCTCTATAGGGGGAAGAAACCAGCTGCAGCTTTCCTTTCAGTTTTTTTGTTTAATGAATGTTTCAGCATGCAGTAATAAATGCTACACCTGGTCAGCATGGGTGGGATTCCTGAAAGTGACATTCTAAGCCGCTTTCAGTTCATTGAAAGTTAATGGGATTTGTACACCCAAATGTCTTAGGAGCTTTTGCAAAATCCGACTCCAAACCAAATGCTTCTTTTTCTTTCTTTGTAAGGTCTCTGCATGCTTTTTCCTGTCTCCAAAAAGTAAATTGTTTGAAACTATACCAGGTTTGAAGATTTTCTTGGCCTTAAACTATAAATTCTACACTCTGGGAGTGAAATGCTTTGCCCCCGCACTGGAAATAAGGCACAGACACAGAGAGCTTGGGTAAACTGGCCGCAACTGTTTATTAAAAACAACCAGCATAACCGGAAACCTGTTGACAAACGAGAACCAATTAATAAACCAATCAAACCAATTAGTGAGAACAGTGGTAAAATCTGTTTGCCAAATTGATTTCCAATTAATATAATTACCCCATTAGCCAATCACTGAAATTCTTCCAAATTATTATCCCCCATCAGAATTGAATAGTAAAGCCGAATTGATCACCCTGGGTGAGACTATAAGGAGAGTGACTGGGCATTAAGTCCAACCTCCTGATATCACCTCCATCCCTAATGCCCCTCACTCCCCGCGTTCAATACCATAATGTATGACCACTTGGATTGGAGATAACAGTCCAATCCCTGTTTCAACTGGACCAGAATTGATCCAATACCAGAAAGAACTGCCGATCAAGTGACCATGTTGGGACCGCTTAGATCCTTCCCATATGCCCCTTGATGCCAGTCCTTCTTCTCTGGAATAGCAGTGGGGTGCCCATCCCCTGACTGCTTCCCAAGTCCTACGTCCTGGATGCCTATCAGCATCCACCATTACCTGATGTTTTCCATAATGCCAGCCAATTCCGAATACCTGTTTAATTCCACCATGGTACTGAACTCCGCCACCCAGTTCAGCAGCAAAGCTTGCTTGAACACCCCCCAGACTCACCCAAAGGTACCACTACCTAACCCAAACACTTCCGCAAGAATTCCTGCAGATTCCCCAAGTACATATCAAGGCCCTTTTCAGACAGGTGAACCCCATCTGACCAATACAACTCCGGCCTCGTCCATGAAATATTCCCATGCACCAGCCAAATTCCCCCTACCTGTGCAATACATTTTTTAATCTCCCTATTGACCTCTTTCTAGATCTATCCACCACTCTCAGACTCATGGCTCTAGGCCACTTTGTCCTTTGCAGCATCTACGTAAAAACCAAACATGCCCCAGGAAACAACTCCCTCAATCTAAACCAATCTTGTCGAACCATGATGGATAAATCCAACCCAGACCCCCTGGTCAAATCATTTTCACCCAGATGAATAACTACTATCCCTGGGGACTGACCTACACCCCAACCAAGGAGCAATGGCATTAATTGTGGCCAAAGCATGCCCCGCTTACCTTTCCAAACTACTGTTGCCTGGGAGGATAAACCCAACTGTGAACCCCAACTAGAATTTTTAGCCCTCTTTTCAGCCCAACTAACAAAACTATGGCCAATAATCCAAATTACCTTCTTTTCCATTGGCCACAGCAACCCTGTAAAGAATAAAAACCATCTATCAATATTGCTGAATCAGCTCCCCCATCAATCTATTGCAGGAAGTGGGCAAATATATGATTTGAATGCCCCAGAGCGCCATCTCCCCACCAACTTAATATCAGGAACCGGCAAACCCACCGCTGCTGTGGTAGATGCTGCTCCGATTCGAAATGAGTGGGAACTAAACCTCCCAGATATGCCTAATGTATCCACACAATGCCCCATAACTGCCGTAAACTGAAACCGGGTGAGTGGCTGACCAGATTGGTGCTGAAACAACGGCCCTGGCCCCTGCGGTCTTCCCTTCAAAAACTCAACCACGCATGCGACCGGACAGATTAGTGGTTCACTGTACCTAAAAAGTACCACTTTGGCTCCCTTCCCTACCGGGTCAGTTTTTGACTTCCTAATGCACAATTCAATCCCATTAATTCCCACAAACACATCCCCCACTTGCAGTGCCCGACCTGAGCAATCCACACGCGAATTAACAACCAACTTACTTACCCTAAGCGCTGCAAAAAAGGCAATAACAAAGGCAGTTTGAAAAAGCCGAACTTCACTCGGATCGTTACAAATCCCGGCCAGCTTGGCAACCAAATCAGCCAACATTTTTGGTGACACAGGTATCCTGGCATCGGCCCTACGCTTTCCTTGCCACCTCCAGGCTTCCAACATAGCTTTAAAAATAGACGACCCTGATAGCTCAGAAGGGCTGACCATTTTTGAGAAAAACGATAAAGCAGACCATTTTGCCGCAATCATGCCTGGCGCCAAATCTCTTCTACGCAATTCCATTCCAAATTGCACCACCTGCAGCAATGGGATCGGAAATGACACCAACCAACCCTTTCTTGCAGCAAACGCACTGAACTCCTTCAAAGCTCTATCATACAGCCGCCAAGTAGCCGGGGAAACTGAGCCCTTCACTGTTTCTATCATCTCCAGAATCCAAGGCTCCAAAGCTCTGGGGGAACCAAGTCTTGCTTCTCCCTGGCCAGTGGAGCGAGTTTCCAAAAACGAGGAATCTGGAAATGAGAGAGGGCATCAGCAATCTTGTTATTCACACCCAGCACATGCTTGGCAGAAAAAACTGCATTATGCTTCAAACACCAGAGAATGAAAACTCTTACCAACCGCATCACCCTTTCCGATTTTGATGACAATGAATTAACCACATGTACAACAGCCAAGTTGTCACACCAAAACAATACCCTCTTATCCCTAAATCTGTCGACCCACAAATGAGCTGCCACCACTATAAGGAACAACTCAAGGAACGTCAAATCTCTCAATATGCCCAAGTCATGCCAATGAGCAGGCCACTGCTCTGAGCACCATCTACCTTGAAAATAAATTCCAAGCCCCGCCGCACCAGCTGCATCAGAGTGCACCTGCAACTCCACCTCCACCAAATACAAGTCTCTCAACAGGCTGATACCATTGTGATGCTGCAGAAACTCTAGCCACACTCCCAAATCACCTCTCATTTCTCTTGTGACCCTGATGTGATGATGCGGCTTAGTGATCCTAGCTGTCCCAGCATAAAGGCGAGACAGAAATGCACGCCCCGGCACTACTACTCTACATGCAAAGTTCAACTTCCCCAGTAATGACTGAAGCACCCTCAAAGTCACCTTGCTGACCCCCAGGCCTGAAACAATTTCATTCCTAATTACCTCCAACTTATCTAACAGTAAACGAGAACACTGACCCACTGAATCCAATTCTATACCTAAGTAGGTCAAACATGAAGTAGGGCCCTCTGTCTTCTCCTCAGGCGATGGGACACCAATCAACTCCACAACTTCCATGAAAGCAGCCAACAAGTTGCTGCACTCCCCCAACCCTGCTCTCCCAATGAAAATATAATCATCGAGATAATGTGACATATAGCGGGACCTCGTCTGCTGCCTAACAATCCACTCCAGAGCCGAGCTGAATTTCTCAAAGGCGGCACATGAGATAGAGCATCCCATGGGCATCGCCTTATCATAGTAAAAACGGCCCTTAAATGAAAAACCCAATAGGTCAAAGCCCCCGGGGTGCACTGGCAAGAGGCAGAAGGAGGACTTAACGTCACTCTTCGCCATAAGGGCACCCCTACCACAATCCCTAACCAGCTCAACTGCCCCATCAAAAGACACGTAGTGAACAGAACACAGCTCGGGGGGGGGGGATTGCATCGTTCACCGAAAACCCCCTGGGGTAAGACAGATGATGAATCAATCTGTATTCCCCAGGGGCCTTCTTTGGTACTATGCCCAATGGTGACAATCTCAAGTTCTCCATAGGCAAGGATTCAAAGGGGCCAACCACATGGCCTTCTGCTAACTCTTTCTGTATCTTTTGCTCTACCACTGATTCCATGCCTATCACTGACTGCAGATTCCAAGCCACCATGTGCTCCCTCTTCCCCTCAAATGGAATTTGAAAACCAAACCTAAAACCATTAACAACATAACTTGCCTGACCCCGATCAGGATAATCATGTAACAAGCTCTCGAGCACCCACCATTTAACTGGCGTTGGCACTCTTACTAGCAGCGGACTGGGCCGGCCCACCACCTCTACCTGCACCGGGTTGGAATCCACGCTTGCCTCTCTGCCCTGCCCCCCGCCTACGCTGACAGTTGACGGAAGGGTGAGCTCCCCCACATTTTAGGCACACGTGTCTAAACCTGCAAAAGGAACGAAAACACTTGCTTTCATTAAAGTCCCAGCAGGCCAAGGATTGCGCTCCCTTCTTGCTCTGTTCTCCACGAAAATTATCCACCGGTTGGGCATCTTCCTTAATGACAATATGCCCACTATCTGCATGCACCACATCCTTTCCCTGAATACACTCAATCCAGAGGTCGTGATCCTTCACATCCCACCTCACCCCTGGCGTAATGGCTGCATGCTGACGGAATGCCTCATCATATCTGAGCCAACCGAAGCCTTCCTTTGTTAAATATGCTCGCCTAACAATGTCAAAATATTTCCACAGGGCTACCGCCCTCTCCGGAAAGGCTTGCATAACTACTCCCATATAGATAATAAAGGCTGACTCCCAGTTAGCCTAATTTCTGTCTATTTTCCATCTTTTAGCTCTCTCGTACTCCTTCGGCTCAGGCCGGGCATTAGGGTCAGGAACTTGGTTACAAAACAAGATGGCTAACAAATCTATGTAGTCGCCCTTCCAGATCTTTTCCCTCGTGGACTGTAACAGGTGGACCCCAAGCGGGCCAGAAACCCTGGCATATCTGCCCTGCAAAGGAGGGACTTCCCTGACCTGCAATCCTGCCAGGGCCATTGCACTCTGCCCAGGAGAAACCATAGCTGCCGTAGCCGTTGGGACTGATATGCTCGCCTCTCCCACTAGGACTGCCTGGACCCCACTGCTCACCTCCACCCCTGCCTGCCCCCCTTGCTATACTGACGCCTGTGTGCGCCATACATCATTCACCCACACTAGCCTGTTTGGGTCCTGCTGCATGAGCAGTTGGCCCATCCCCATGTTCAACTGCCCAATTGCTACAGGACCCTGCTGCGCCACAGGTGCCCCCGCCATGGATCCCACGGCTCCACCGCCTGCCTCCCAACTATGCCTATATCCAATGGACACCTCCCCTGTCAGAGCAGGCTGACTGCTTCCTACCACCACCTGCCCTTGCATTACAATGAAGGGGTACCACATACTCACCATCACCCACAGTTGGTGCCCTTGAAACTGCAACCTGCTGTGCCCGAGCCACTGGCATCGATGGCGCCATCACCCTTGGCCCAGCGCTGCCCTCCAGCAGCTGGGTGATCCTGGTGATTTGCTGCTTCATCCTGTCCACTTTAATCGCCAGTGCCTCCATCTCCGGCCTGCCCTGGCTAGGGCCCACTGCCTCACTAAGCTGGAGAGAAGGATCAGGTGAATTCCAACTTGCTCCACCAGAAACCTGACCCCCCCATACCCCCAGCCTCCAAAAGCCCAGAAGCTGTTAAGCGGGACATAATGTTATCCCACCCAGCCATCCTTGCCTCCATGGATTGCATAAAGGCCTGCCCATGGCCCTCCTGAAGCCACGCAGGAGCGGAGGGCTGCACCTGAGCCCCACCAACAGAAGCCCCCATAAGTGCAATCACAGGCTCCACCCCCTGTCATAGCTGCCCCCACAGCCAGGCCAAGCCCATCCTCCCTGATGGGCCCAGTAACCAACTGTGGGGCCTCAACTCCTCGCCAAGAGACCCCACTGAAGAAGGGGGAGGGGCACCTCCTGCTCTCTGCCCCCTCACCCCATCGCCTCCTCAACTTGCTGTCCCCTTCTTCCCACCAGCCTTATCAGCTCCTTGTCCTTTCTTTGCCCTTCCCATGACTCTGTCCCCAAACTGGGAAGGGGAGGGGGACAATACTGCGAGGGGGGGTGTACTCCCCTTTTTAATGACCAAGGGGTACCTACTTGAATACCCCCCACCTAATTGTGATCCCCCTTACTTGTCAGCCGGAAACTCCCCCCAGACACACCGAGAGCTGCCGCTCTCCACTCCCAGCCTGTCCCCGATACAACCGTTTTGCGCCGCTCCCTGCCACCAGCTGCACCCGCCCGCCAAAACTGCCCGCTCGCCGCTGTGATTCCCCCCTCCCTTTGATCAGGCCAAAGCTGCTCCTGCCTGCCTAAAATCCTGACAGAAATCCCTGCTCAGGTGAAAGGAACCCGGCTGCTTCAAGTGCTTGCCAGCAGCCAAATGTAGGCTGCCCGGCATCAGCACACCACATGGACACTCAGTGTCCAATCCCAGAGGCGTCCATTCTCGCGTCAGAACCTTGCAAGCTGCAGCCTCATCCGACAGTGCAGCTTGCAAGCTAGTTGTTTTCCCACCTGGCCAGCGCCTAGCCTGCCCAGCAACAGATCGTGCCTCATTCCCCTCATAGGGGCAGGCACAAATTAACCGCTGCAGCGCACAAGGCGCTTAGCAGGGGCTTTCTCTCTCTTTTTCATTGTATTAATTAATTATTATTAATATTATTTATTTATTTCCATGGTGCTGGCAATGTACCTGGTACTGAACAATCATAATAAGAGACAGGTGCCTACCCCAAAGGGGCTTACAATTTAGGAAAGAGAAAGGAGGGGCGCCAACTGGAATGTTGCCATTGATTTAAATCGGATAAGGATTACATTCCCGTCCTTTATCAAAGGAATAAAGTCCCTCCCACAGAGCTTGATTGCTTGTCCTTCTTCAATCATAATATTTTTGTCTCCTATCAATATTTTAATTCTGCCTCGCAAATACAGAACGCTCAAAATCACTGTCTGCCTCCCTGCTATGTTATTGGACCCTTCTTTGCTATCCTATAAACCTATTCTATGCTATGCAGTAGGGATGGGAATTTCAGTTTCGGATAAAACCAAAAGTACCCAAAAATGGCCATTTGGGATTAATCTGAAATTTCAGTTCTTTTTCGATTTTGGTACTATTGGATCTTTTGCATTGATTTTTGTACCGGATTTTTAACATTGCAGTTTATCCCCCATTGAAAAACTGCAATATTAAAAATCGGGTACAAAAATCAATGCTAAAGAACTGATAGTATCGAAACCGAAAAAGAACTGAAATTCATGAGAACCAAAACCAAAATTGACCAAAACTGAAATTTTGCCCAGGGTTCCATCCCTACTATGCAGGCAGACCATCCTTAGCTTATTTGCTGGCTAATTAAGGCGAGGGTGGGCTGTCTTCATCTGTCTGCCCATTTCTTTTTGTTAACAGGGGAAACAAAACGTTTAAGATATTGGTTTGACAAATTTAACACAGCGATCCCTACTGATACTGCAATCGTCTGGTTTTCTTCTGTTTTCCAGACATTGTTTCATTGAGCACCCAAATTGTTTAGTTAATTGTGGGCTTGTGCTCCCATAAAAGATAACCCCAGATGACTTTATATATGACCATAAAGCACATGATAGTGTTGTAGTGGGTAAGTGGGATGGCTTCTGGGAAGAGGCAAATTGATATGCCGGGCAGTTTAAGAAAATTTCAAGAAGCTTGCTGTCTAATGTTAATTTTGCAGTTTTTAGTGCTTCCAGAAGACAGAGAAGCACCCTGAGAATTCCACCAAAGCATTCCAAGATCAGGGCCTGATTCAAAGGCCATTAAGGTCATAAAAACATCAGAACTTCCATGCTGGGTGGCAGCTTCAGAGACGTGAGTAAAAAGGTCATAAACAGGAGTGCTCTACAATGGAGTGGTAGTAGAGGTGAGGCCTGCACAAAGAAATAGCAGTGCAAACAGGTTTTAAAAAAGAAAGAAAAAAAGGATGAAACGTGCCCTTCATGTATTCCCACAGGAATGGGCTTACTGCAGCAGAGTAAATATTGGTTAAGTATTAGGAAAGGCTTAACTGTAGGAACAGTTGAGCCATGGAACGTATTGTGGAATCTCCTTTATTGGATGTTTCTAATAATTAGTTGGACAATCATCTTTGATTCTGCCAGTATAGAGCATCCTGCCTCGATGTAGGGAGTTGGACTGGATGACTCTGGAGGTCACCTTCTATTCTAGTTCCTTCGTTGCATATGCAACAGGGATGTGCATTCATTTTAGTTATTATTAATAACTAATAAAAAGTCATTTTCGTATTAGTTATTACAATAACTAAAATTAATGTTAATAACTAAAAAAAACAAGTAAATGTATTAGCTATGCTCTGACTGCTGCATGCAGGGCTATAGCACATGCAAGGCTCCTGCCAGCCTGTGCCTTGCTGTAAACAAGAGTTCAGAAGGGAGGGTGGACCATGAGTGACTTCTTCTCTGTCCAATTGGCATTGCATACACTCTAACGCAGGAGAATCCATTTGATAGGTCATTCTTTGGACCTGTTGTGTAAACGTTTGGTACCAATCAGGGATGGACTCATGATGGCTTTGGCGGGAGGGCAATGGTGAGTGTTCTTAACTTTGTCAGTGTTCATTTTTTTTTCCTCTCAGCCTCACTTAGACAAATTGATAGTTATAAAAACGGATTTATTTCTCTGTCTCATTCCTTCCTTCCTATTATTCTCATTAGTCCCACTGTTCATTGTCTTTGTCTGTAATCCTTGTCTGTCTCTAATATTGTCATTGTTCTGTACTGGTTTTCGAAGTGTCAGCACTGTCTTGTGAACTGCAAACCAAATTTTGTTTATAAAATCGGAACCCTTTATCCAGCCTTTCTGCGATTTTGGTAGGGCTGATCCCCTGAGTAAGGGGTACAATCCTTTCAAATTTCATGGATCTTGGATGACAAATTAAGACGTTGCAGCTGGAAATCCATTTCCCATTGAAACCAATGGGATGGGAATAACTAAAATAATAATACAAATAGAAAAATAAATAATACTAATGGGACTTTAATAACTAAAACAAACATAAAAATGAATACTCATTTTTTTCTGCACACCCCTAATATGCAAACAAAAACCCTATTCTTCTCCCCACCCCCTCAAACTACTACTTATGCATGGCAGAAGCTCCCAACTCCGTATGTTCACAGCCACCTTCAGATTCTCCTCAAACATTCACTATGCTTGTGAACCATGGTTAGGCAGTGGGTAGGCATTGTTCTCTGTGAGATCATGGGCATTTTTAGAAACCCTGCCTTTGCTCCACCTCACCCCCAGGTGGGCTGTTCATCTGAAGGTGGGCTGTTAGGTGGACAGGCTGTTCCTGCTTCAAGGCAGGCCCACTGGTAGTGCTCTGGAACATCCAAGAGTGCCACTGGCAGAGCAAACCGGCTAAACCCAAGGTAGAACTGTGATCTGTCTGCTTGGCGGATGGCCACCGCAGCTCTGCTCTTATCTGGGGGTTGCCTTGGGCAACACCATGTGGTTGTGGGTGGCAGCCCAGAGTGTTGGGCAATCTGCCCACAAATCTATGGCATGTGGAGGGGGCGTGAACAGACCATGGGCTGTGGCAACCGCCAGATCTGTTTAAAATGGACTCAGGTGGGGCTGTGAATGGGCAGATGTGGGGGTGCACCCCCAGAGCAGGCCTGATGGTGGCCAGCCCCGTATCTGTCTGAAAACACCCCACGTCTCGGACCCATATTGTCGCATTGTTTTCTTATGTCCCCTTGTCTGTCTACATCCTCTTGTTTTCTCTTGTCTTATACCTAGACCATAAGCTTTTTGGAGCAGAGACCATCTTTCAGTTTGGTATTTGTTTGATGCCAAGTACAATGGAATTCTGGTCCATGAGCAAAGCATCGAGGCACTATCACAGTAGTGATTCTATAAAATTACAATGGATGGCAAGCTTGCAGGGAAAGAGATTTATTTTGACACTTTTTTAAAAATCAGGGGTCATTGGTATGGCTTTGCATATTCTTTTCACTGGACAGAAAAGTTTGTTTGCAATTGGAAAGACATACTTTTACCCCAAACTCTCTTCATTTTTTGTGCTTCAGAATAACTTGAATTTTTCTGGTGAGATGCCAGAAATAGTTGTTCCCAAGCAAGACTGTCAGCAAGCCAAGGACCTGCCAGTGTCATGTTAGATGTGTGTTTTTCAAAAAAATCTCCACAAAAAACAACTGTTCACACAGTTCTATTTCAAGCCAAACTTTTCAAGCTTTGACTACTTCAAAGGAAAGTACAGTATGTAAGTCTGCTAATAGGTTATCTCGGGGAAATAAAAGACTCATGATGACTAACCTTTCTCTTTCTTTTGCTTTAGAACATTTTAATTGTGATCCAATTATTCCGGCATATTTGATATAAATCCAATATGTATTTCTACAGTTGGCAGCAAAATGATTTCCCAAGTCCTTATACAATATAGTGAGTCATAAATGAATGCTCCTCCTCCTCCTCAAGAGTGAATCATAGAGAGGTTAAGTCTCTAGTCCTGCAGTGCAGAGCAAAATCTGCCTAAGTGCAGAGGAGAGGGACAAAGCTCATGTAGGTTGTCAATAATCCATACTCAAGCAAAGTCATAATAGGGCTGTAATCCTGAACCCACTGTATTCAATGTCATAACTTCCATTGACTTTAATGGGCGACAAATTTTTCTTAGGAAGCTGGAACATGGAAATTGAGCAAGGCTGGAACACCGGGAATCATGGAAATCGAGCAAGCCAAAGAACCCATTGTCCCAGTGTGGTATTTGAAACATGCCCCTCTGTGAGCTTCCCTGACAGAATGTATTTGAGTGGGGAATGCACAGACTGTACTATTACTGGTCTGCCCCTGATCATGTATTCCCAATGGCAACGACCAAATCAATGTATTGCATTCAGCTTCTCAAACTGAAAAAGTCTGCTCTGCCAAGTCCAATGCCTTTGAGGCAAATGCCACCAGTTGCAATTTGTTTTCACTATTTTCTTGCAACAATACTGCCCCAAGTGCAGTTTCAGAGACAGCTAATTGAATAAAGAAGGTCTTGGTTGGATCAGGGATTGCCAGGCAGGGGTGGATGCCAAACCTTGGAGCAGAGGCGGCTCCCCACCCCCTCAGGAAATTTGGGGCACTGCCCCCTAGCACCGTGAGGGACCCCCACGCCACTCCTCTAGTTTAAAAAAACAACAACGTGCCACCGCTTCTGACAGCAGCAGCAGCCTCTGACTTCTGCTTCAGAGGCTGCTGCTGCTGTCAGTGATCTTCCTTCCGGGACCCACTCTCAGAGCCGCTCTGAAAGTGGGTCCCAGAAGGGACAAAAAGGCTGAGCCCCTCAGTCCACAGCACGCATTGGATGTAATGTGGAGGGAGGGGCTAGCCTTTTGATGCAAACGCCCAGACGAGAAGCTTTGGGCCAGGCGACTGAAGCAGGGACCAGCGCGCATGAGCCCTGCTCCCTGCCTCAGACGCACATGCTCAGGGACAAGGCTGGCAGCGTGCTGTTGTGCTCCCCTCAGTCCCTCTCCGATTCAAACAGTGTGCCACCAGCCTCAGCCGCTTCTCTGCCGCTGCCACTCTCCCTCTCAATCTGCTGCTCAGAGCGGTGGGCGGGGGGTGAGGAGGAGGGGAGCGGCAAGGCAGGGAACTTTTTCTTGTTTTGTTTTTAGCTTTTAAATTGTCCGTGTGTCTTGGCTCTGGAGGAGCAGGACACGCGGGCAATTTAAAACAAGGTAAAGTCCGCCCCCCCACCTCTGCCTGCAACCCGGGCTGCCGGGGACTGCTGGAGCAGCAGCCAGGTAAGTGATCCCTCCCCCCACCCTGCTCCCACCCAGCAAGGGCCCCCCCACCCTGAGGGCCCCCCGAGGGTCCCCCCACCCTCCTCCCACCCCTGAGGGTCCCCCCTGGGGAACCCTATTGTCCCTTGTATGTGAATGCAAATCTGACCCAGGAGTCTGGGTGGAGGGGAATGGCAAAGAAACAATTTGATAGATCTAATACTGTGAATTATTTGGATATCTGTGCAATAGAGGCAATGACCTGAGGCAATTTAGCTACCACTGCAACAGTTTGAGGGGTTTTTGCATTCACTGGCTGAAAATCAACAGTCAGTATGTCTTACCATGTGCCTTCAAAACAGGCCAGATAGGAGAATTAAAGCTGGACTGCATGGGGATAATGACCCCTTGATCCAATAGAGCAGGGATAGTTGGCTGCAATCCCTCCTCTGCTGCCTTTGGGTAGGGGTATTGTTTCTGGGGAGCCACCTTTGATCACTGTATGATTACTTCTGCATCAATTTTCCCACATTCAAATTCTGTTTTGCCCAGACTAGGGGAAATTCCTGAAGCCAGGGATCCTCCGCAGCCAGGCTGCAAGGTTACAGGTTTTAGTGCATTGATCCTGAATCCAGAAGTGATGCTGTGGGTTTCCTGGTATGGACCCTTGTGGTGCCAAATACACCTATTGGATAAGTCTATGCACCAATGGTTGTTAACCACAAGTGGACTCCCTAATAGAATGTCATCATTACTCAAGGTGACATCCAGAACAATATCCTCCCGGTACCAATTTTTCTCAATTTGCAGAGGACACTGCATAATTTTTTTGTGGCCATTAAAACCTTCCAATTTTATACCCTGTGCTAACAAATGTTTCTCACCTTTGGGAACGAGTGAGGGATGAGCAACAGAGACTGAGGCTTCTGTGTCAACCAAGCGGATTGTGGCAAATGTGTTCCCCCTCCCCAGCGTTTAAGATTGTACTGGGCTCTGGTCAGCGGATCTTTCAAATCACTAAGTCCCTTTGCTTGCAGCAAGCATCTTGCAGTTGTTTAATTTTTCCAATTCTGGGCGTCTGTTCAGCTTCTGAATCCCTTTCTGTGTCCTTCAACTCTAAGCTTTGTGTTTCAAAAGCTTCAACTCTTTTCCAGAGAAGCCAGATTAGGGCTGCAGTTTTAGCTTCCTTTTTGGGATGGTACATAGAAACATACTTTCCACAAACATCAAGCAGTTGGTTGTTGGACATGGGGGAAGCCACTGCTTGCTCTGACCATGGGCACACTCCTTGTTCAAAAATAGCTTCTTGTAAATTAGAGAGGATTTTGAATTTATCCCAATCCTCTAAGGGGACCCCTCTGTCACGGAGAAACATAGGATCACACATGTGTAACACGGGACTACATGCAGACTACAGTTCTGGTAAATATGTAATGTCAAAGGGTCCACATGTATGTAAGGTTACAATTGAGAGCTGTAGAACTCAAATTAGGGCTCTGATTCATCATCAGGCTACAGGAAATACAAAGAGATACCAAAATGTGTATTCCAGAACACTTGCCAGACGGAACCCTGTGACCTCCAACCCGTGACACCCTCCCACATTCTTCTTCTTGAACCAAGCCATAGATACACAGAAATGGGGAATGCCAGTCCAGCTATTTAATGCTTTTTATCCATCAACACCACTTACACCAGCTGGCAGTGTGAAGTGTGCTTTACAGTATCTTTATTCCTTTCCCCTGTTTTGGTTCTGGCAGGACCCTCCATTATACTGGTCCACCATGACTAAAAAGTGATATCTGTGCTATTTTCCAGTAGTCCTGTGAATCAACACCAATATTTCTGCCTGGTAACTTGTCTGCCTGGTGTGAAGATAGCGGACCTCACACGTCGCCTAGACAAAATTCTAGGGGAGTGCTGGGGAGGAGCCGGTTGTCATGGTACATGTGTGTACGAACGACATAGGAAAAAGTAGCAGGGAGGTTCTGGAGGCTAAAATTAAGCTTCTAGGTAGGAGATTGAAATCCAGAACCTCCAGGGTAGCATTCTCAGAAATGCTCCCAGTTCCATGTGCAGGACCCCAGAGGCAGGCTGAACTCTGGAGTCTCAATGTGTGGATGAGACGATGGTGCAGGGAAGATCATGGCTTTAGATCCATTAAGAACTGGGGAACTTTTGGGGGAAGAGAGAACCTATACCGATGGGATGGTGTAGCGGGGAGGGGGGTGGTATCCAGGGCTACACAGGGTGCTGGGGTCACACTCTGGGGGATTAGTTCACCTCCTGCTATATCATTTCAGCCTTGAGCTTTGTCTGAATCCCCTCTCTTCAAGGAAGGGGGTACCCTCTCAGGACACACCACACAGTCCAGAGGGTATTAGTCCACAGTCCTTTATTAGACCCAACCAGTGCATGCAGTCCCTGGGGCTGCCGGCTCAGTTGCCTCCACCCTGCAGGCCCAAATCCATCTCTCTCAGGCACAGAAGCACCACAATATCAACCCCCCCTGGTCCATCCAGCCAGGCCTCTAAGCCCCAGGCTCTGGCCAAGCCTTCCCCAGGCAGGAGGCTCCCTCCTGGGCACAGCCTCCCCCACTTGCCTGGGTCTCTCTGGTTCTCCAACCCCCAGCACCTTGGCTAGCATAGAGCAGGAAGGCTTGTTCAGGAAGATGTTGTTCCTTTGGCTCCCTGGCAGAGACTCCCTTCCTCTCTGTCTTGCTCTCCATATGTACAGGCAGAGTGGGCGTGGCCAGGCTTCCTTTACTCAGCCTTAAAGGGCCACTAACCTGTCCACTCTGTCCCCGGGTTTCTCAGCCTGTTTACCCCACAGGTTGTTCCCCAGTTATGGGGTTGGCTCTGCCACCCTCCTGTGTGTGCTCATACCTCTGGCTGGCCCACACTGCCCCCTTCTTAAAAGGTGCAGCAGCCCCACAGGACTGCTCCCTGCTACAGATGGACTCCACCTTAACCAAAGGGGAACCTGGCTGCTAGCGATAAACATTAAAAAGGAGAGTAGTCTTTAAACTAAAACTTGGGGGAAAGCTGACAGGTGCTCAGCAGCATGTGGGTCGGGCTGAGGCAGCTGCAAAAAATGCTGTTATTTATGGGGAATTAGAGTGTCCTAATATAGAAGACAGGAATCCCCACGGAGCTCAAGTGAAAATCAGTTTGCAACAGTCTATTGATTCCCAAATAACTAAATCAGTTACTTATAATAAATAGATTAAAAATAAAAAGGATACATTTAAATATCTATATACAAATGCTAGAAGTCTAAAAATTAAGATGGGAAAATTAGAGTGTATTGAGTTAAATGAAGCTATAAACAACATAGGAATCTGAGATGCGGTGGAATGAGGAAAACCAATGGGACATGGTATTACCAGGATACAAAATATATCTAAATGACAGAGTAGATTGAGTTGGTGGTGGGGTGGTGCTATATGTAAGAGACAACATTGAGTCAAGCAGGATTAATATTGTAAAGGAAGGAAATGGTACTCTGGAATCTCTGTGGATACAAATTCCATGTATAACGGGGTTGGCTATCGTCCTCCTGACCAGGACAGTGAGACTGACTGTGAAATGCTAAGGGAGATTAGACAGGCTACTAAAGTCAGAAACACAGTAAGAGTGGGCAATTTCAATTACCCTCATATTGACTGGGTGAATGTCTCCTCAGGGCGGGATGCAGAGTGCAGGATTTAGTGCAAGGAGTAATAGTGCTGGAACTGCTGGGCAATAGTGATCATAATATAATCAAATCTGACATACTCACAGGAGGGAAAATGCCAAATAAAACCACTGCGGTAACATATAACTTTAGAAAGGTGAACTATGTAAAAATGAGGACACTAGTTTATTTATTTAATTATTTATATTAAAATTTATATCCTGCCCCCTCCCATCAACAGATGGCTCCGGGTGGCTCACAACAACTACATTTGAAGATAAAAACAGTAAATACAATAAAAACAGACAAAAAGGGAAAACCAATTAAACAAGATAAAAACAATCCCCCTAATCCCCCCTCCTCTCCCACTCTACCCACTCCCTTCCCCAAAGGCCTGGATGAACATCCAGGTCTTACAGGCCCGGCGGAAGACCAGGAGACATGGGGCCAGTTGAGCTTCCTCCGGGAGTGAGTTCCACAACTGCGGTGTGGCCACCGAGAACACCCTCTCCATTGTGGCCCCCCGGCTAACTTGGGGGACCTCCAAGAAGGCTCCCCCAGTGGACCACAAGGATCATCCCAGGACCTGAGGAGTGAGGCGGTCTCTCAGATAGGAGGAGCACAAGTAGTGTAGGGCTTTCAGGGTTAAAACCAGCAACTTGATTTGGGCTCAGAATGCTATAGGCAGCCAGTGCAGAGCTCAGAGCACTGGTATTATGTGCTCATACCGCCTGTCCCTGTCAAAAGACAGGCTGCCGTATTCTGCACCAGTTGCAACCTCCAAACTGTCACCAGCAGCCCCAGGTAGAGCGCATTGCAGTAATCCAGCTTTGAGGTGATGAACGCATGGCCGGAGCATCTGCACAAGATGTAGCTGGCAAAAGGCTCCCTTTGCCACTGCCTCTATCTGGCATTCCAGCCAAAGGCTAGGGTCCAACCGGACTCCCAAGCTCCAGACCTGGGGGGCCAGCGGGGGGCGGACCCCCTCAATGAAGGGGGTCATCACTCCCGCCGCCCAACCCACCAACATCACTCTTATCAGGATTCAGCCTCAGTCTGCTCCACTGCATCCAGTCAGTCACTGCCTCCAGGCACTGGGAAAGCACCGAGACTGCAGGGCCTGGGTCAGTTAAAAACGAGAGGTAAAGCTGGGTGCCATCAGCATATTGGTGGCAACACACACCAAACCATCTCACAACCTCCCCCAGGGGTTGCATATAGATGTTAAACAATAATGGAGACAAAATAGAACCTTGTGGTACGCCGCAAGAGAGGTCCCGGGGGCTAGATGTTTCAGCCCCCAACATCACCCGCTGGCTCCTTCCTGAGAGGAATGAGCAAAACCATCCAAGGACCATCCCATCCACCCACCCCCCAGGGACCATAGTAATCTCAACAACAACCCATGGTCCACTGTATCAAAAGCAGCTGAGAGATCTTACAGGACGAGTAGTGTTGAATGCCCTGAATCCACCTCTCGGCGGAGGTCATCCACCAAGGCCACCAATGCAGTCTCAGTGCCATACCCTGGGTAAACCCCGATTGAAAGCTGTCTAGAAAACCGATGCCATCCAGGTGACCCCGGAGCTGCTGTGCCACTACCCGTTCAATAACCTTCCCTAAAAAGGGAAGATTAGAGACAGGCCAGTAACTGGCCAGTGTGTCAATGTCCAAGTCCAAAGATGTTTTTTTTAACAGGGCCCACACCACCGTCTCCTTGAGGCAGTCCGGCACCCTCCCCTCCTGGAGGGAGGCATTGACCACCCCCACCAGCACTGGCCCCAAGGTCTCCCTGGAGGCTTTCACCAACCAGGATGGGCACAGATCTAATTCACAAAAGGTGGCCTTAACAGAACCCAGGACACCCACGGCATCAGCCAGTGTCACTTCCTGAAACTGATCCCACAAAGATGGACAAGAGGGGGCATCCATAACCCCAAGCTCTCCATCCTCTAGATCAATCCCGGCTCTGAAATCACGCCGAATCCAAGGGAAACATAAAGGAGCAGTTGCAAGAATTAAATGTCTACAGGCAGCGTGGAGACAATTTAAAAACATCAACTTGAAAGCTCAGAATAAATGTATTCCACAAATTAAAAAAGGTATGAAGAGAACCAAACATCTGCCTGTGTGGCTAAACGGTTTGGCTATTGGAGTCAAGAGGGCATCCTTTAAAAAATGGAGAGTCCAGTGAGGTAAATAGGGACAAGCATAAGTGTTGCCAAAGTAGATACAAAAAGTTAATAAGGCAGGCCAAAAAGGAATTTGAGGAGCAACTTGCTAAAGGAGCTAAAACTAATAATAAAAACTTTTTCAAGTTTTTATCAGAAACAGGAAGCCTTCTAGAGAGTCATTTGGACCGTTAGATGATCAGGGGCTGAATGTCAGGACCTGGGGGCGGAGGAAGCCCCGGGGTACCGGCAGGGACCCCGCACCCCAGAACGCCCCACTAGAGGCACTGGCCCTAGCACAGGAGACGCCCCCCACAGTCCTACCAGGGGAAGAGGTGGGGAGCAGCACAGGCCCCGATGCTAGGGCAGAGGAATCCCCGCCGGAGCCCCGCCGAGACAAACTGCTTGTTCCGGCAAAGCAGGGGGCGGGGTCAGGGACCACGTTGCGCCGCTCGGCGCGATTGCACGCCCAGAGGGGCGGAGCTAGGGATACTTAGGGGCAGCCGGCACAAGCTTCCAGTGCCGGCGATCAGTATCCTGTGAAGCTGGCCCCGAAGCGTGTGACAGAGACCAAAGACTACAAGGGAGTGAGTGAAGAGAGAGAGAGAGAGAG
>QEPC01001035.1:1486733-1501258 GCA_003113815.1 Sphenodon punctatus | reverse complement strand
CCCCCGCTTAACATGGGGGACCTCCAAGAAGGCACCCCCGGCAGACCAAAGGAGCTGCTCTGGGGCGCGGAGGGCGAGGCGGTCCCTGAGGTATGAGGGGCTCAGACTGTGAAGGGCCAATACCTTGAACCTGGTTCGGCACACTACTGGCAACCAGTGCAGAGTCCAGAGCACAGGTGTTATGTGCTCCTGATGACCCGTTCCTAACAGGAGCTGGGCTGCTGCATTGTGCACTAGCTGCAAGCTCCGAACCAGGTACAGGGGCAGCTTCACGTAGAGCACATTGCAGTAGTCCAGCCTTGAGGTCAAGAAGGCATGGATGAGGGAGGCCAGGTCTGACCCAGAGACATATGGACGCAGCCTCCGCACCAGATATAACTGGGGGAAGGCAGCCCTCGCCACCACCTCCACCTGTCGATCCAGGCGGAGATCTGAGTCCAGTATCACCCCCAGACTCCGAACCTGTTGAGCTATCGGAGGGCGAACCCCCCCCAATCAGGGGGGCCGACACCTCCCTTGCCCTCCCCACCACCATCACCTCCGTCTTATTGAGCTTCAGTCTGCTCTGCCACATCCACTCCACCATGGCCTCCAAACACTGGGACAGCAACGAGACAGCAGGGTCTGGGTTAGCTGAAAAAGAGAGGTACAGCTGAGTATCATCAGCATATTGGTGACATCACACTCCGAACCCTCTCACAACCTCCCCCAAGGGCTGCATTTATACATTAAATAATAATGGAGACAGAATGGAACCATGCGGAATGCCGCAGGACAAGATGCGGGGCAAGATGTTTCAGCTCCCAACACCACTTGCTGGCTTCTCCCCGAGAAGAATTAGCGGAACCATTCAAGAACAGTCCCATCCAGACCCCCAGGTCACGCAACTGTCTCAACAGCAGCCCATGGTCCACGGTGTCAAAAGCGGCCGAGAGATCTAGCAGGATAAGAAATGTTGAACATCCTGCATCCATCTCCCGAAGGAGATCATCAACCAAGGCTACCAATGCTGTCTCAGTGCCATAGCCGGGACTGAACTCAGATTGAAAAGGGTCCAGGAAACCGATGCTATCTATATGCGCCTGGAGCTGGATCACCACCGCCCACTCAATAACCTTCCCTAAAAAGGGAAGGTTAGAGACAGGTCGGTAGCTGGCGAGTGCATCCACATCCAATTATGGTTTCTTCAGCAGGGGGCGTACCACAGCCTCCTTGAGGCTAGGCGACAATCTTCCCTGCTACAAGGACGCATTGACCACTCTTACCAACACCGTCCCCAACGTCTCCCTGAAGGCTTTCACCAACCAGGACGGGCATGGATCGAGTTCACAACTGGCGGCTCTCACAGACCCCAAGACATCCACTGCATCAGCTGGCATCACTTCCAGAAACTACCCCCACAGAGTTGGACCAGAGGGGGCCTCCATCACCTCATGCTCTCCACCTACTGCCCCCAAGCCAGCATCAAAGTCACTCTGAATCCGGGCGATCTTGTCTGCGAAGTAGGTGACAAATTCCTCACAGTGGACCTGTCCAGGCAGAGGGAGGCCGGACTGACCAGCCCCCGTACCACCTGAAAGAGCTCTGCCGGGCGTGACTTCGCAGATGCTATGAAGGCAGCAAAGAACTCCTCCTTTGTTGTCCTCACAGTCTCAACATAGGACCGCAAATGGGCCCTATGGAGAAGTCAGTCGGAGTCAGATCGAGTTCGACCCCAGCGTCACTCTAGCCTCCTGCCTACTTGTTTCATACACCACAGCCTCTCAGTAAACCACGGGGCCCTGTGTTGATGAGGCAGAGGCAGGGGGTGTCTCAGAGCCACCCTGTCAATGGGCTCCCCCAGCAAGCTGTTCCAATGCTGGACTAGCCGTCCAGGTCCAAGGTTAATTCCCTCAGGAAGGACCTCCTGGAATGGCTGGGGTTCCATCAGCCTCCGAGGGCGGACCAATCTAACTGGTACCATACCCTTTGGGAGGTGACGCACTGAGAGGCTGGCCTGGAGGAGATAATGGTCGATCCATGACAAGGGCAAAACCCTAACCTCCCTCACTACTGGATCACCTGCCTCAAGGCCAGAACTAAAGATCAGGTCGAGGGTATGCCCCCCCCCCCCAATGGGTCGGGCAGTTGACCATTTGGGACAAATCCATGGTTGCCATGGTGGTCATGAATTCTCGCTCCGCTCCTACAAGGCTGGCATCCAAGCATTTCGTAATTTGGTACACATAATGCTTTCCATTGGATGTACACTTCCGCCTAAAATCAGTCAAATATAATGAAAAACAAAAACGTTACAGCCACAAATGTGTTTTCCATTGAAACCAATGGAAAACAAAAATGAAAGCAAAAACAAAAACAAAAATTTGATCTTTTTGAAAACAAAAATGACATACTTAAATAGCAAAAAATTAAAAAAATTAAAATGAAAACGAAAATGATATGGGTCCCTGGTGCACACCTCTACCATTAATGACTATTAACCAAGTAGCTTACTGGATGAACTTCTTGTTGTTGGGAGCTGGGAGTGAACAAAGGGGAATGGATTGCCCATTGTGACTGTTGGTTCTTCTTCCATGCAATTGAAATTGGCCACTGTCAGAAGACAGGATGCTGGGCTTGATGGACCATTGGTCTGACTCAGTATGACACTACTTGTGTTCTTATGCTATTCCTTATTGTGTCCTGTGACACTCAACACAGATACTTCCCCCCACCTCCCAAGCATTCTCCACCAAGTTGTTAGGTTTTATTATTAGGATCACTGATAACCCAAGAACCACACCAATTGTCTAAGTACAACTCTATTTTATTGGATACAGCATTAATAGTTGGACTTGGCAATATTACCAGTTAAGAACCCCTAGTTATCTAATCTATGTTGTTCGTACATGTCTGGTGGCCACAGTCAGATACAAGGGCTGATCCTGAAGAAGACGGGGCCCAATGGGGCAGCCCTGATGAGCTGCTGGAGAGTGAGGAAGTGGGTCAGTGTGCATAAGGTCAGGAAGGGACACAAGCCACGACAGTTACCTGCAAAGCTAGTGACCTCAAGCCTTATGATGACATTCTGTTGGAAGGGAGCCTCCTTTATACTTTTTATGACCCATTCTGTCAGTGTGCTGAGGTATGCTGTTTTTCAATACACCCCTTTGTTTGGGCATATTGTTTATGATGCTTGTGATCATGCCATAAGAGGTCAGCTCCATCTGCATTGTTATCTCTTGGGCTATTTGGTTCCTGCTTTACATCAGGGTAGCTGATGTCTTCATGGTCCTTGAATTGTATCACAATCGGAACTTGTTGTCTTGTTCCAGAGACTCCCTTCTTTAAAATGCAAGAAGTTGTTGTAAATCCAGGGGCCCACTATGGACATAAGCTGACCTATCCAAACTCCCAGCATGTCTGTGATGCTGCTTTTCCAGACTTCCAGCATCCAACTGTGTCTTTCTTGGCCCTATATTCTGATCGTAACAATAGGGTCCAGGATAGGGGGCATCCTGGACACTGGAGAAATGGCATCATCCCTGGACTGTCCAGGACAATCCTGGACATCTAGCACCCGAACCACTGTATAATTTGATTTCCCAGAAACCTGATTCCATAGCCAGTGGCCACCCATAAGTTCTTCTGCAAAAAGCTTCACAACTTCAACATGGTGGAGGATATATGGAAATTCCAGTAATGTTTACAGCTATGCATTTACTAGACAGAGGTACCTATGCTGGACAATCCCCCAAATTAGGCTTATAAGCCTTTGCAATACTCTGCAGTCATGTCTTCAGACCCCCAACAGCTTTTTGGTGTGCACACCTGACCTGCCTAACAGCTGATATGGGGGACGAGTGTGCCCACCAAATAGCTGATGGGGGAGGCCGAGGAGCACTCCTGATCAGCTGTTTGTGACAGTTCTTCCTGAGGACCCGCCAAGCAGCGGATCAGGGGGCTGGAGGAGTGTGGTCCTCCAGCCCCCCCCCATCAGCTCTTGGACAGGCTGACTGAGTGCATTCCTTTAGCCCCCCCCCTCCCAATGGATTGACAGGACCGGCTGAGCATGCTCCACCAGGCCTGATCATGGGACCTTGCCTCATGGCAGGGCTGAGCAGGACTGGACAAATGGGAGGGTGCATGTTATCCCGGATTCGCCCAGCTGAGTGAGCCTTAGCCCAGGCTTCATCGCCAACTTTCTCCCAATGACACATTCCATAGCAGCTGGCTGCCTGTCCCGAGCCTGTAGTGGGAGAACATCTGGCACGGACCTAACTGATGAGCAGGTGAGTCCCGGGCTAATGCGGGTTACTGTCTTGTTTGTTTTCACTTAGTGTTCTCCTTACCTTTTTGGCCACTGCTCTGCATGAATCTGATTCTTTCAAAGGTCTAATCCAAAATGACTCCATGAGCTTTCCTAACTAGTAACCACTAATTTGGAACCCATCATCGTGTATGTAAGAGTGAGAAATATTTTCCCTGTATGCATTAGATTGCACTTACCTACAATAAATTTCATTTGGCATTTTATTGTTTAGTCACCCAGGTTTGCTAGCTCTTTCTGTAACCTTTTGTGGACTGCTTTGGCCCTGACTATCTTGAATAAGATGACATTGTCTGCAAACATCAATGTTCATCTCCTTCCCTAGATTGTTAATGCCAAATGTTAAACTACAGGTCCATGAATCCCTACCCTTTTTTCCTTATCTTTTTTAACCAGTTACAGATCTATGAAAGGACACTTCTTCTCTCCCTATGACTCCTTATCTTTCTTCAGTACCTTTGAGAGATTTTTTTTATCAAAAGCTTTCTGTAAATCCAAGTATACTGCATTAATTGGATCACGCTTTTGACATCTCAGTGTGAGCACATTGGCTAGAAATGTAAGAACATCACAATGCGAGGAACACCTAAGACTGAGACTTGTGACTGAGTAATAAGAGTTTGCAACACTGCAGAATGATGGGGTAGGGTGACCACTGGTTGGATGGCCTGGGTTGCTGGCAGGTGCTTGCATGCATTCACACCTGGTAGGTTGTGCCAACCTGTCCTGTCAATGGCCATGATCCCAAACCTCCTGAGCACGGGTCCTCCTCTGTAGTGGGTCCCGCATGGCTTGCACGTGGCACAATGTCCCTGCAATGGGCGTGCACATGGTTTGCACGCACATGCATGCACGCGTTCCCCACAGCACAAGCGGATAATGGGATTGGCCCCATTCACACCAGTATAAATTCAGAGGAACTTTACGGATTGCAGTGTAACTGAAGAAGTTGTACAGCATGGAGTATGTACATCGGGATGCATGGAAGGTAGAATGAAGCATTGTGGTACAAATAAAAAATGTGCAAGGAATGGCCTGCCCATTGTAATATATTTGCCTCACTGCACCTGGCATTTGGTATCTGTTTCTATAAACTGGGCATTTGCAGTTCAAGGATTTGATGCAGTTCAGTGGTTGATTATATTTCGGTGTTTTCCAGTGCAGATTTGAATTTACGCCCAGTCGTATAGAGATGGGTATTCAATAGGTCTCTTCTTGAGGTTATTTTTTTAAAATTGGAAACAATCATCTGTGCCTGTGGTTTTACATATATATGGATGAAGAAATTTTCCATAGCTGATGCTAATCAAATAGAAAAAAAATACAGGAACAATGACAATAGAAGCCAATGGGAAAACTTTTCCATCTGCTTCAGTGTTCACCAGAATGGTAGTTCTGAGAAAGTTGTTTGGGTCTTCTTGGCATGGTACAATTGACAGTACTTTAACAAATCAGAACTTATTACTAACTTCACCTATCATAGAATCTTGGATGAATCCCAAGCAGAAGTGCATTTAATTGCACTAACAGCTGCAGTCCTCAGTTTTTATAATGTTTATCAGACTTTCTGACTCATACATTTTGACTGAGTCAGGGCTGGCTAAAGACTCAGAAAAGAGTTTCTGGATTTGGCCTGATGTTTTGAAATCTTTAACAGCGTTTAAATATGCAAGAAACGATATCTGATGCCTTTCAAATTTTACGTTTGAAACCCTCTGACTCTCCATCCTCCTCCTCCCCATAAAAACAATTCTTCCTCAGAACAATTCATCCTGAGTCTAGCGCAGAATGCTGGTATGTGTGGAGACTGGTGATGTATATATGAACAGTGGGAAAGGGATGGAGATATTGACACCTGTCAAACTGGAATAGATGTGGTTCACTTCTGGGGAAAAAATGGTTCTTGGCTTTTGCTACCTCATGATGAAGATAATTATCAGCACCTCTCTGCAATATCTGCTATTTTTTCCTGTTCCACAAGTCTTTGCTAGTTCTCCTTGAGTCATATTATTTTGTGGCTAGAGGGGGAAAGGTGGAGCTTCCCCTCTGAGGAGATGAGAGCACTGTACTAGGAGTGTGAAAAGAATTGCAACTTGGGTGACAGGATATAGCCTGTAAAAGTATTTCTGCTTTAACCCAAGAATAATTTAGTTCTGTAACATCACGAAGATAGCATTTCTCTCTGTCTGTGCCAACAGCACGTCATTTTTTTCTGTTTAAAAGAAAACTTTTTTTGGTATTGTGCTTTCCGTGTATTATTATTTTTTTGCAAGACTATTTGTCTACCAACTGTGAGGGTAATTTATGGGTACAGGCTGAATGTTTTGTCATATTTTTGTAGTAGTTTTGTTTGGTTGAATGATTGCTCCAAAAAGACACACAATTAGAGCAGGGTGTATGCATTTGAACTTGGGGGAAAAACACTGAAAGGGGGTGGGGGGGGAAGAATACCTCATGGAGATTTCAGTGATTATGAAAGCTTTGACTGGTTTATAAGTCTGATGGTATATCATAATCCAAAAATTGTGAAGAAAATCCTGGGTTTATTAAAATGGGATTTTTAAAATTTTCTAATTACAAATGAAATCTTCCAGTTTTGAAATCTACTGTGCGTTTTTGTTTGTTTGTTTTTGGAAACCACTGGGGTCCAGCCCTGTAAAGCCTTAAACACATGATTCATTTCAAACATCAGAGCATGAAGTGAATGACTTGGCATGTTTAACTTTAATCAGGACCACAAAACTGTGCAGAATAATAGGCCATGTGATATTTTGGCCAATCAAAAATTTGCATAGTGAAAACATAAACAAAAAATGGAATTTGAAAATCACAAAACACCTCTCTCCAACCACAACTAAGAGACTGACATTTTTTTTCAACTTTACTTTGCTTCCAAAAATATTTTGAACATTTTAAATTGTTACATTGTGATTTGTTTTAGGCCGTATATTGATGGAAAGAAATGGAGGTCATTGCTGGTACTACCATTCTTCAGTCCATGTTGGTTTCCTTGGGCTTGGGCTATCTTTTTCTATTTATTTTAACTATAGATAACTAAAGATAAATGGTTTCTTTTAAAGGCATAGCCATATAGGTATTCAGCTTAAACACACAGGTCTAAAACTCACACGGGGCCTATTCTGACTGATCTTCTGGCTGGGTATTCAGTGCAGCATCAGCC
This sequence comes from Sphenodon punctatus, assembly GCA_003113815.1. Lineage (NCBI taxonomy): Eukaryota > Metazoa > Chordata > Lepidosauria > Sphenodontia > Sphenodontidae > Sphenodon > Sphenodon punctatus. Next base: position 1,493,768 of record QEPC01001035.1, on the reverse strand, counting down.
GCGGTCGGAGGGAGGGGGGTGGGTGGGAGCTATGTTTTTTAAGGAGGGTTAGTCTGTGATGAGGTATCCGGTGCAATCCATATTGGGTATTGAAGGTCTCCATCTTGTGTTTGATTTGGCAGCTGAAAGTTTGGGAGTGCTGCTGGTATACCGTGCACCTTACCTGTACAGCGGCCTCCCTGCATGCTCTAGCAGAGGTGGTGTCGGGGGTGGTGTTGCATGGACACCACCAATAGTCTTGGGGGACCTCAACATTCATGCTGCCGCCGCCCTTGGGGGAGCTGAGCATGAGTTCATGGCTGCCATGGCAACCATGGGCCTGTCCCAGATGGTTATCAGCCTGACACATCAGGGAGGACACACCTTGGACCTTGTGTTTTGCACTGGCCTTGAGGCAGCTGTTCTGTTAGTGGGGGAGAGATCAGCTGTGCCCTTGTCATGGACAGACCATGTCCATCTTCTGCAGACTTCGCTCCTAGCACACATCTGCCCCCGGAAGGGTGTTGAACCAATTTGGATGGTTCTCCCCTGGAGGATGATGGAACCAGAACCGTTCCAGAATGCTCTGGGGGAAGTACCCTCTGACCTTGACGACCATCTCATCAATGACCTCGTTGTGCTGTGGAATATCTTGCTGATGGAGGCCACTGATCAGATGGCTCCTAGGCGTCCGCTGCCCTGGTGGCAGCTTTGCAGACCTCCTTGGTTCTCCAAGGAGCTGCGGTTGCTGAAGCGAGATGGGCGGTGGTTGGAGCAACGGTGGCATTGTTTGAGTGCTGAAACTGATAGATTGCGGCATAGAGCCAGCTTACGAGCCTATGCCATGGCTATGCATGCAGCAAAGAGTGAGTTCTTTGCTGCTCTCATAGCGTCCGCAAAATCCCATCCAGCAGAGCTGTTCTGGGTTGTGTGGGGGCTAGTCAGTTCGAACTCCCTCAACCTTGGAGTAGAGTCATCTACTGTCCGCTGTGACATGTTTGTGGACTATTTTGTGGACAAAATTGCTCATATTCACCATGATTTTGATGCAGCATTTATTACACTAGGGGAACCAGAGGTTATGGAAGCCCCATCACGTCTGGTTTTCTGGGATCAGTCTCAATCGGTGACATCCGCCAATGTTCTTGGGGCGGTCAGGGCCACTTCTTGTGAATGAGATCCTTGCCCGTCCTGGCTGGTTAAGATCTGCCGAGAAACAATGGGACCATTACTGGCTGGGGTGGTCAATGCCTCCCTGCGAGAGGGCAGAGTGCCGGACTGTCTCATGGAGGCAGTGGTGCGGCCTCTGCTCAAGAAACCATTGCTTGACATTGACTCCCCTGCCAGCTATTGGCCTGTCTCTAACCTTTCCTTTTTAGGGAAGGTTATTCAACGGGTAGTGGCTTGGCAGCTGTGGGGGCGTCTTGATCGCATCGGTTTTCTTGATCCTTTTCAGTCCAGCTTTCATCTGAGGTATGACACTGAGACTACGCTTGTGGCTTTGGTAGACGACCTGCACTGAGGTATGGATCGGGGTTGTTCAACCCTGTTGAACTTGGTAGATCTGTCAGCTGCATTTCATACCGTTGATCATGAGATGTTGGTGACGCGCCTGCAAGACTGTGCAGGAGTGGGCGGAACTGTTCTTGAATGGTTCTGCTCATTCCTGACTGGAAGAACCCAGCAGGTGGTTCTCGGGGACTGCTTTTCATCATACCAAGACCTCTCATGTGGAGTTCTGCAGAGTACTTTTTTGTCCCCTCTCCTGTTCAACGTGTATATGCAGCCACTCAGCGAGGTGATTAGGGGGTTCAGTGTACGGTGTCATCAATATGCGGATGACACCCAACTGTACCTCTCTTTTTCAACAAACCCAGGTCCAGCAGTCTCTGTGCTTACTCGGTGTCTGGAGGCTCTGGGGCATTGGATGAGGGCTAATTGACTGTGGCTGAATCCTGAGAAGATGGAGGTGATGCTGGTGGGAAAGGCGATGGAATTGGCGGCTCACATCATTTATGGGGGTCTGTCTTCCATTGACCTCCCAGGTATGGAGTCTAGGGGTGCTCCTCGATGCTAGCTTCACCTGGATCTCCAGGTGGAGGCTGTGGTGAGGAGTGTTTTCCGCCAGTTGCATCTGGTGTGATGGCTTCAGCTGTTTATTTCAGACTCTGACCTGGCCACAGTCATCCATGCTTTCATCACCTTTTGATTAGACTACTGCAACACACTCTACGTGGGGCTACCCATCGTGATGGTTCAGAAACTGCAGCTGGTGCAGAATGTGACGGCCCATCTCCTAGTGGGACTGGGCCACCAGGAGCATATTACACCAGTGCTCCGTTCTCTGCACTGGCTGGTGGTGGTTTTCCAGGCCCAATTCAAGGTGTTGGTTTTAACCTACAAACCCTAAATGGCCTGGGCCCTGCCTACCTGCGAGACCGCCTCCCTCCCCATGTCCTGAATCGACCCCTGCAGTCATCCAGGGATGCCCTGCTCGAGGTCCCCTGAGTTTCTCGGGTGGCCACACGGGAGGGCATTCTCAGTCGCCACGCCTATGGAACTCCCTTCCAGTGGAGGCCCATCTGGCCCCAGACCTCCCCTCCTTTTGGAGAAGTTGTAAGACCTGGCTGTTCCATCAGGCGTTTGGCGGGAGAGAGGTAATGGGTGACTGGTTGTGTTTATCTGTTTCCTCCTTTTTATGATCTGTTTTAATTGTTGTAATTGTTTCTGACTGTTGTAAGCCGCTCCAAGCTGCCTGTGGCAGGAGGGGCAGGGTAATACGTTTTTAAAATAAATAAATAAATTAATGCTGATGGGCATGTCCTTTATGCATTTATTTAATTCTTTTTTAAAGCCAATTATGGTATCTTTCAGAACATCCCATGGCTACGAGTTCCACAGGTTAATTGTGTGCTGTGTGTGGGGGAAATGTTTCTTTTGCTAAAAGCCTCATGTTAATCTCACCAAATGTCCCATTGTTCTTGCATTATGAGAGAAGATAAATATCAGCTCCCTAGTAACTTTCTCCACACTATTCATGATTTAGGCCCTTTTCTCATGGACATGGGTGCGTGGGGGGGGGTGTGTGGGGGGGAGAGAGATTATTGAAGCGTTAGCTTTCTGCTGAATAACACACAGCAGAAGTTTCTTCAAAACAGAACTTTACTAAGAACTCAGAAGACATGCTTCCATACCGTACAGACTGCATGGGACAAGATGGAGGACAGAGGGAGGAGAAGAGAGGAGACAAGGAGAGAGAAAAAAAGTATTTCATCCCCTGACCCTCCCCTTACTGGACAAGCCCCATATTAAGCTTGCAGGGCTTGCAATGGGCTTTTACTTGTGACTGTTGCACAATCCAACAGAAATGTGTGTGCGGCCATTCCCATGGGCATACACCCATCTCCACCCACGTCCACCCATCTCCATGCACAGAGAAACTTCCGTTGGCCATTTTCACGTGGGCGCCTCCCCCCAGCACACATGTGTGGGGGCATGGGGGACATCCGTAGGAACGCCACGGACGGTGGGTGGAGGTGTGTGCGTGCATGCTCCACTACACCTGTCCCCACCCACCTCCACCCATTGCCCACACATGGAGTAACCGGTGACCATGGTAGTTGCTCCTTGTGTGGAGATGGGTGGAGGTGTGTGTGCCCCCTGGAAATGCCCCCACACACACACACACACACCTGTGAGAAAAGTGCTGTTGTCACCGGTTTCTCTGTGCATGGGCAATGGGTGGAGACGGGTGTAGTATGGGAGTGTGCATTATGCACCCCCACCCATGGCGTTCCTATGGGTGCCCACCTATCTTCCCGTACTCACGTCAGTGTTCCAACAGATGCCCACCCACCTACGTATGTGAGCGGGGCATTCATGTGAAAACGGCCTTATAGACTATCATCATATCCTTTGCCAGTCATATACTTACTAAACTGAAAAAGCCTAATCTTTTCCTTTGTTTTTTTTAATCTCCATACCCTTGGTCATTTTTGTTACCCTTCTCTGCAGTTTTTACAATTATAATATACCCCTTTTGAAATGGGGTCACTAGCACTGCACACAGTATTTAAGGAGTGGGTGCATGAAGGATTTCTATAATTATTGGTATTTGTATTTGCAAGAGTTGTAGTGGTATTATGACATCTTCCACTTTATTTTCTATCCCGTGCCTAATCATTCCTAATGGGTGAAAACAAATGAGACTGTGGTGAGGCAGCTACCCAGGTTACCCTGGAGAGGGCCACTGCCACTCCTCAGGTCTGTGGGGAGGGTTGTTCATATGAGAAATCCCCCCCGCCCCCATAACCTAGGTATGGGGGTTGCTGTTATAGGTCCTTCTACTACTACTACGTATAATTTCTATAGCGCTACTAGGCGTACGCAGCACTTTACATTCACAGATTTTCAGAGACAGGTCCCTGCCGAGTGGGCTTACAATCTAACATGGACAAGGGTGAGGGGAACACAGGGACACACACACACACACACACACACAAACATTTTACAAATGGGGAACTGAGGCTGAGAGATTGTGAATTACCCAAGGCCACCCAGTGAGTTCATGGCTAGGGCAGGATTTGAACCAGGCTTCCCAGCTCCAAGACCAGCACCTTATCCACTACACCCATCAGATAAGCCCGAGGAGTTGTCCACACAGGAAAGGAGTCTCAGACCCCTGCTGCTCAGCAAGATTGGGCCCCCAGAAGAGCTGCTGCAAAACAGCTGATCAAGAGAGCTCATTGGGGGCCCCGCATCAGCTGTTCGGCGTGCGCACCTGGCCTGCCTAACAGCTGATATGGGAGGCAGGTGTGCACACCAAATAGCTGATGGGGGGGCAAGGAGCACTCCTGATCAGCTGTTTGTGACAGTTCTTCCTGAGGACCCGCCAAGCAGCGGATCAGGGGGCCGGAGGAGTGTGATCCAGCCCCCCCACATTAGCTCTTGGACAGGCTGACTGAGTGCATTCCTCTAGCCCCCCCCCCAATGGATTGACAGGGTCTGCTGAGCATGCTCCACCATGGGACCATCATGGGACCTTGCCTCATGTCATGGCTGAGCAGGGCTAGACAAATGGGAGGGTGCATGTTATTCCGGATTAGCCCAACTGAGTGAGCCTTAGCCCAGGCTTCATTGCCAACCTTCTCCCAATGACACATCCCATAGCAGCTGGCTGCCTGTCCCAAGTCTGTAGTGCGAGAATATCTGGCACAGACGTAACTGATGAGCAGGTGAGTCCCGGGCTAATGCGGGTTACTGTCTTGTTTGTTTTAACTCGGTGTTTTCCTTACCTTTTTGGCCACTGCTCTGCATGAATCTGATTCTTTCAAAGGTCTAATCCAAAATGAGTCCATGAGCTTTCCTAACTAGTAACCACTAATTTGGAATCCATCATCATGTATGTAAGAGTGAGAAATAATTTCCCTATATGCATTAGATTGCACTTACCTACAATAAATTTCATTTGGCATTTTATTGTTTAGTCACCCAGGTTTGCTAGCTCTTTCTGTAACCTTTTGTGGACTGCTTTGGCCCTGACTATCTTGAATAAGATGACATTGTCTGCAAACATCAATGTTCATCTCCTTCCCTAGATTGTTAATGCCAAATGTTAAACTACAGGTCCATGAATCCCTACCCTTTTTTCCTTATCTTTTTTAACCAGTTACAGATCTATGAAAGGACACTTCTTCTCTCCCTATGACTCCTTATCTTTCTTCAGTACCTTTGAGAGATTTTTTTATCAAAAGCTTTCTGTAAATCCAAGTATACTGCATTAATTGGAACACTCTTTTGACATATGCAAGCACATAAGTAGCAAATGTATTTCAGTTTGATGGAACACATCACTGTCAGCCAGAGAGTAGACATGCAGATGTCCCTGGTAATTATCTATCTTATGTTTATATTCAAACTGATAAAGTCAGTCCAGACTTTTAAGTCTGCCAATTGCAAATGACAAAGGAAACAACATAATGTCAAAATAGCTGAGGTACTATGGAAGCTGTTGCTAATAGATATAATTAGTCACATTGCTCTTAAAAGTGTTGAAAGATGCATAAAAGTAATTCTAGTCTTTGTCCTTGATTCTGTCTCCAGTTCCACCCCTTGACTTTCAACAGGTATTTTATAGAGATTAAAAATACATCCCCAAATGTGGGGATAAAGTTAACATTGGGCAAGAACCCATGTTCCCCGTGATTCCTGAAAACACAGTGAATAAGTAAGTCCCTGACACTGGATAGGAAAGGGGGGAAAACCTGACTTCGGGAGTTGGTGATGGAGAAGGGCACAGATAAGAGCATCTTGTCTGATGAACAGAGGTTAAGAGTTGGGGTGTAGGGGAGATAAGAGAGGAGAGGTACTGGGGAGCTGCAAAGTGAAAAAACTTGTAGGGGAGTCGGAGAAGCTTGAACTGTATGCAGAAGCAGATGAGGAGTCAGTGTAGTGTCTTGAGGAGAGAGGTTACATGATTTTAATGGCATGCAAGGAAGGTGAGTCTTGCAGCTGAATTCTGAATAGACTGTAGTGGAGATAAGTGGCTCAGTAGGAGACCTGTGTGAAGCAGGTTGCAGTAGTCTAAGCAGGATGTAATGAGAGAATGAATTTGTTTTTAGTAGTGTGTTCAGACAGGAAGGGATGGATTTTGGCGATATTATAGAGAAAGAAATTATGAGTTTGGGCTGATGCACACCAGTGCCAGCAGGCACCTGCCCCAGACTTCTCAGAAGTTGAACTCCTTCCTCCCTTTCTCATTATAATGCAGTAGTAATAAGTAGGGGTGGGAAAACCGGTAAATCCGGTATCCGATAATGCTGGTACCGGGCGTACCGGCATTATCGGATTCGACCCGGTAATCCGGTCCGGGTACCGGATTCCGGGGTACCGGATTTTTTTACATTGCAGCCATTTAAAAATGGCTGCAATGTGAAAAACTTAAAGCCCCACCAAAAAAGTTACAAAAAACAAACCCTCCCCGAGTCCAGGCTGCGCGGGTGGAAGGGGGGACACCCCCCACCCACCCTGCCCAGCCTGGATTTTTGTTTAAAAAAA